>WBMZ01005561.1:0-177816 GCA_013400975.1 Atrichornis clamosus
CACCACATGCTAAGGAACTTCTGAACATTATTAACTGCTTGTACATTTTTCATGACATTTTTTACCCTAGCAGTGTAGTCCCAAAAGACATGGTATCCCAACAAACACTCAGAGAACCTGAACCTATTCTATTTCTGAAGCATCATCCTGACAGATTTATGAGAAATGTTTGTTCTCTCCCAGCTGCTCAATACTTACCTATTTAGCAATTTCATCTGAAAGTAATCTCTTGTGTATGGAACCAGTTCTGTTTCTTAGCAAGGTTTCAGGCTTCTTGCCTTTAAAACTGCTGTGGAAATGCATAGGTACATGTATACATGTTTCTGTGTTTATAAAGTCCAAGTTCTTGTTGCAGGGAAAGACCTGAAAAATGCACACTTGTAATAGGAACCTTTAAAAAGATTCCCCAAAATCAAAGAAGTTAGATAAAAGAAGCAACTAAAAGAATAAAACGTTGAAAATGGCAAGAAAATATAATTATCTGAGATGGAAATAAGATCTATGCTAGACAATGGAAAAATACAACCATCATGCTTAGAATTAGGGAGCAGCAGAAATAAAGAATGGAATAACTGAATGGTGAAAATAAAAAGCAGTGTAGATGCTGACAAGTGGCAACATATAACATGGGTTAAAAGAGAATTTTAAAAAACCCAACTAAAAATCTATCAAAGTTAATGGAATCAGTAGATAAGCAAGTAGTACAGGAGAAGATAAGGTTGCTGCAGCAAAGCCGTGCATCCCTTAGGTTGACATGTATTACAGAGCAGGACAGGGATGTTCCTGATAAAATCATTCCTTACAGGAGTTGATCTGAGGAAATCTCACGTTCAGGAAGAATGTCTCAGAGAAAATATCACTGCTGACAAGGAAGGGTTTTAGCACAAATCAGTGTAGTAAAGAGTAACAACTTGCCAGGAGCAGATGACGCTCACCCAGGAGTTCAGGGGCAGCTCACATATGAAACTGCTCCGCTGCCGAGCAAGCCCGGTAAGTGCTGCTTAAATCACTGCAGTGCCAGAGATAAGGGAAAGTGCAATCACACTTTTAAAAGGACTCGGGATGAGCAATTGTATTTCTTCCATACCCACAGCTGGAAGAAATATGTAATAAGAGCAGAAGTAGTAGGCTCAGAGACAAATATCCTGTGTTAGGGCTAAGTCAATGCAGCTTTCCCAGAGCCTGCAGTACTATCTCCTAGGGGTCTCTAAGAAGCCCATGATGATCCAGTGGATATAGTTATGTAAGCTGCAGTTGTGTTCACTAGACAGCCCATCCAGTGGATAGGGAAAGAGGAAAGCTATTGCAACACCTTGCAGCTTTTAGGGATGGAGAGGATCAACAGGCCTTAATGACTCCTGACTGAGCTCACCTGGGGCCTCTGCACCTTGGCCCAGGGGCTCTATTTAGGCTTTAGCCTTGGTCTTTACTCCCTGTTTGGGTTGTGTCATAGGTGCACATCTTTGGTGTAGTCTTGGGCTCTTTTCAGGACGTTGGATCTATGTTATGTCCTTGTTTTTAGTCTTGTCTTTACCTTCAGCTTCAGGATGCAATTCAAGACCACATCAAACAGGCTGTGCTGAGGTACTGAGAGACTGCTGCCACCACAGCTCCTAGGGAGCCTCCTATGTGGAGTAGCCTTTTTCTGGCTGCTTCCTTCTGGTGGGTTTGTCTTGCTTCTCTTTCAAGGCAAAGCAGGAAAGGGGCAATGACCTATCTTGTGCAGTTAAAGTGGAGGTAGGACAGAGCTGGAGGAGTATTTGGGTTCTGCAGTACAAGCTTTCCAAAATCTTTTAGGAGGACTCATCAATAAAACAAGTATTGAGATTTAAGCATCTTTTAGAGAATATGGTGTGGGTAAATGGCTCATTTTCCTAATGGGCGCCAGAGCACCTCACAAACCTATTGTGGCATTTGTATGTGTAATCTGTAAGTATCTGGAGGAGGTGCATAGTGAAGTAACAAGCTGCAGAAGCTAAACCAAAGTTTTGAGATGGTTTGGGCTAAAACTGATGCATCACTTCTCAGCACAGCTTACAGGACAGATTCTTCATGCCTGCAAGCATTTTCTGCAGGAAGCAGTTAGTGGTTAGTGCTGAGGCAGGGATCTAAGGAGTGAACAGGCGGTGAGCAGCAATGGACTGTTTCTGGAAACGTGTCCCACTTGCACAAATGGAAAACCACTAGAGAGCAGCATTAAATCACGACTTCTGTTATGGGTCTGAACAATTTTTACATAAAACAATCCATTAGTGTGATGTTTGCTGTTGGACACGGGTTTCAGACCATGTTTTACCAGAACCAGGGAAGCTCTAGACCAGCCAGTCCCATCTATCTCAGTCCTTGGGTACAGAGATATTCAAATACTGAAAGCAACCTTTGTAGCTTGTCTCCAGGAACCCAACTTTCCCCATGCATCAAGTTCAAAAGCTACAGTAAAGTTCTCTTCAGCCTAAAGCTACTGCAAATCAGATAAAACCCACTTTGCAGTAGATGCCTCAGCTGATTCTTGTCTCTAGCCACCATCTCGGGTTAAGGCTCACTGACACCTGTAGACATCTCAAGTGCAGAGTCTTTGGACTTGGGCCTCTCCTAGCCAACATTATAGTATCATTCTGGCACTGGAAAGGTGAAAGGTAAGTGGTGGTAAAATAGCAGAGATCACACTGCTGTGAGAGGTCTAGGAGGAACAGAGTCCACACACGTTGGTTTTAAGCTAATTTCAACATAGTTCAGTATTTACACTGGAGATATTTTGCTTTTAAAGAATAAATCTTTCTTCTAAATAAAAACATACCTAAAATGTGGAAATATGTAAATATATGCAGTGGCATAAAATGCTGTAACATACACCTCAATTGACTGATTATATTAAAACTAGCATTCATGTGTTTATGTATCAAGTGTATGCTATGCTCAATAGTAACCTTTTCTATGAAAGGTTTGCTTTTGCTGCTGGTAACAGGGACAAAGTAAAGACCAGGGACCAGATTTCCATAATCTTTTTTTTGTGATTTTGACCTTTTCTGCAAAAGCCAAAACATTTTTGTACTTGATCAAGGTCAATGACTTAATTAATCTAAACTGATTAACTGGCAACTGAAAAGCAGGAAAGCTCATTTTCTCTTCCCAATCAGTTAATGGGGCATGAATTGCATGCTTTCACTAATCCTAGCATCCTGAAAGAAACCATATCTGCAAACAGTTAACTCTTAAATAACATCATTTTAAACACAAAGGAAGTTTTGTCTATGTTTTTGTTTGACTCTTTTCAGCCTGTTATAGTGTAGTAGAATAGCTTCATTTAATGGCTACAAAGTTATTTTAAAATGCTGTTGAGCAGAATCTGACTTCTGTCTAAATGCAGAGTTGCTCAAAACAGCCTTAAAAAGAATTGTCATGTAGTAAGTGCAATACTTTCTATTATTGTTACTTTAAAAATTAGGATTTTTAAGGTAGTAAGAACAATTGGCCTGCTTAAACATGTAGAGATCTGTGAATCCCCCTGAAAAGTAATAAGCTTCCTAAGGTGAACACACAGTTGAGTTAAGCCAACTGTTTGTTCACTGGAAATTGTCTGCATAACCTTTGTGTGAGTAGCTGAGGAACTGAGCTTTAGCGTGGTATTCTGCTGGATCCTTAGACAATCACATGGCCTTCACTCTCCTGAATTTTGTTTCCCTTAAGGTTCATTCACTCTATTGCTTTAGCCAGAGAAAATGCCTCTGTACTTTCTTATGGAAAAAACATGGGACATACTGTATCTCTTGCTTCTGATGATGCCTATTACTGAAACAGAGCTAGGAAAAAACCCTGTATTTAAACTTGTTTTTTCTAACTTAGGTAACATTTTGCCAAGAGCAACTTGGATTACATGGTGAGTGAAGTGCCCATTCTCTGTTGTGGAATGAAGGTGAAAACTAAGTAAGCATCACTAAAACCATTTGATAAACATCATATTAATATTTCTAACATAAAATATAAATTCACACATAGAATATGTGGCAGCTCAAGGACAGTGTGGCTAGGAATGAGAAATGTCAAATGCAGTGAAAGAAAAGGCATATGGGAGAAGGAATGCAAGTTACAGCTGTGTAGTCAAATTGTTTGAATAGATAACAAGACCAAGACCTGAACATTTTTCTGCTAGAATATCAAAGCAGATAATGTAGACAAGCAGCATCAAAAAGAAAATTTGCATCTATGAGACAGCTCCTGGTAATGTGTTTTCCGGTGATATGAGACTTTGGTCTATAAATTAGCCTTGAAAAATACCCAATTGTTTCTGGCAGTCGGGAGAACTAATTAAACCATGGGATAAATCTCTTGATTCGAGGGTTTTTTCCCATGGAATGGATATGCAAAACTGTACGGCAGAACTTCAAAGGGCCTTCCCATCCCTCCTTGCTGCACACCTGGAGTGACCCAGCTCCAGGCTCTGCAGTGATCTGGTCTTGTTCTCTTGCTTTTATTGCTAGTAACTTCTGCTCTCTCCCCTGTCATTCTGTGATGTATGGCAGCTGAAATATACTCCTGTGACTTCTTCTGGCTCTCTTTGAGCCTGATCTTGAATAGACACAGAGGTTGCTTGGAACTCTACAGGAGGAGTTCTGGTTAACGATATAACAAACTAATGAGGACTTCTGAACTTCATCCTCTGATCAGCCAAAGGAAAAGGGGTTCTTAATGTCTGCACCTCATTACTGCAGTATAATGCACATGGAAATGATTACTGTAGATAAATTGTGGAAGTCACAGAAATGTGGAATATTTTAGAAAGTTGAGGAGCAAACTCTTAGTAGGATAAAATGAAAATATTAGTGGCAAAGCTTTACATAATATCACCTAAAAATTTTCATAGCAAAGTACTCCTTAAAAACAAAGGACCAGCCCATATCTCTCTGGAGAGGCATTCTCTGACATCTTGATTTGCTGTGAACCACACAGGTTCTTCAAAATTTTGTCTTTGCAGGAAATTCCAAAGGTTTTCTTGCTTGTATCTTAAAGATCTGATACAGTAAATCTTTAGGATTTTTTATAGCACCTTAGTATTTTTGCAGGGGCTGAAGATGGGAGGAGAAAGCAAGATCTGCCTGCCTATGGTAGTATTCATGTGGCTTTAACATGAATATTCCAATTCTGTGGCTTACTCTTATAGTGTGAGTTTTCTAGGATTCAGCCTGTTTTTCTAGTCTTGTTTCTATTCATGGACATCAAAGGAAGAAGGGCTTTCCAGAAAGTGGGAAGCCAAAACTCTGTGAGATAGCCATTTTATGTATTTGTAGACTCCAGAAAGACACACAGTTGCTGTCAGCGATGCTTATATTGCAAGATATCGTATCAGAAAAACGATTTCAATCAACACTCGGATTCATCTCTGACTCCAACAGATTTCTAGAGCTCCTGGCCAGCAAAACCCAGCTGAGAGCTGTGCACAGAGGGGACAGGCTGATAAATGGGCTCTGCAGAGCAGGGTGTCTCCTGGCAGCAATCTAAGGAGTTACTATTACAGGTAGTCAGTGTGGATGGATCAAAGAGTTCCCTGAGACGGAGTTTTGCTGTAAACAGGCTGCTACCGGATATCCTGCTCCTTGGTCAGCAGTGAGGGGACCTGCAGCAGCTAATGGGTTCTTCTTAGAATTAAAGATGAGTCACTTTAAGGTTGCTGAATTTTCTTTCCTATTGCTCCACTTCCTCTGTTTTCTAAAGATAAATAAGAAATGAGAGCCTGGAAATTCTCTTGAGAGGTCCTGCAGCTTGTTTGTTTTGTGAAAATACTTCTTGTTATCTAATTTTATTACGCTTGTTAACAACAGCAGCAGCTTTCCCATATAAGTTGCCCCAAGTAAACTAACCACAATTTTGAGAACTGAGCTGCAGAGCAGAGAAGATCATCTTGGAAACCTGAAGATGAAGTACTTTCTTCTGCCAACTCATTTAGCATTTCTCTATAGTTTTGCACTAAGTAAACCTGTCCAGGTGTGTCCCTGCTCTGAGATGTTGAGAATTTACATGGCTGCTGATGAGTTTCTCTCTCAATTAGAAACTCTTACTGCTGTGATTCTACTTGATAGAAGTTTTCTGCTATGGAGATGAGAATGTATTAAAATATATGCCTTTTTTTTTTTCCAGATAGCTACAAGAAACAATGACTTAGGTGAGTTCGATTGTAATTATTATACAAATAACTACAGGATTTGGTGGAGCTGCATCTGTATACCTCAATATCATAATTTGGTATATTTTTCTCTTTGAAAATGCTTGTTTTCTAGCATCAGTGGAAGGCAGTTCACAGAACTCAAATGTGTCTTAAAGTCACATTCACTGTGATTATTTATGCTGCTGTGATAAAGAAATTAAGAAGACTTATTGAGCAACTGCTACATGAAATGTTCTTTTCCATATGTAGCGTCAGCAAATCAGAATATTACTCACTTTGTTTTCTTTCCTATGTGATATACGGCACTTTCCTGTCTGCTATACCCAAAACTATTGTACTTCTTTGGCCTAATACCTGATAGCTTTTGTCTGTGAGAAATGTATTCCGGGTATTTTAGAGTCAGAATTGAGGAGTATGTCACAATGTCTTATGTCAAATTAACAGTTAACCTGGAAAAGAATAGCTTGAATGCACTCAGTATGCGTGATAAAAATAGTAATTTCTTTTGTATGATTAATCCTATTTTTACAGAGGTCAGTTATGATTTCTCTTTAATTCCACAAGCTCTAATGAAGAGAACAATGACTTATAATACTTAGCATTCCCCTCTGAAAGCTCCCAAAGCTTCTTAAGCTAAAATGTATTTAGTCACGACTTTGATTACAGCTGCACTATGACATCTATATTAATATTAAACTCTTCTATCCAGGAAGCAAGGCAGACCTAACCAGTCTTAGCATACTAATCCTTTCTCACATTATTAGGAAATGAACTTCAGTGAAAGCAATTTCCAAAAGTACAAAAGCTTGGTTAGTGTGTACCTCTCATCTTCCTTTTTGCACATACATTTGCCTTCTCAGTGCCTTGTATTTTCTCTATTTTCTGCATCTGCCAGGTAGTGAAATAGCTGTGTATGAAGGAGACATCCTCCTGAGAAGAGGACGACGCAGTGCAATTAACTGTGAGAGTTGTTTATGGCCCAAGTCACAAGATGGACTGGTCAAGGTTCCAGTTAACATCTCTTCCGATTTCTGTGAGTGCATGCAAATGGATGCTGTAAAGTCAGCATTGATCTTCCATCCCTATACTCCCTGTTATTTTATGTTTCTGTGGCATGCACCAAAAGCAATCTCTGCACAAATGAGAATTTATTGACACATCTCTTTTGCTATCCTGTTAGCCTTATGGAAGTTTGGCCAAGACTCCTAACAGATCACACTAAAATACGTGGTCATTTGGGCCGTAGTCAGGTAATTAATTGTAATTTCAAATATTAGCTTGTTCCTGCTAGTTGCAATGCACTTGATATTTAGCAAGTACAAAAGCAGCATAATTTGTTCACATTATGGATGTATTTTTGTCAAAATTTCCACTAGGAGCACTTTTTTGAACTCTATAATTTTCTTTCAAATCTCTCATAGAAATATTCCCACACTAGAAACCCTGTAGAGGCAAAAATGGAGGAAAAACCTTGGAGATATTTCTTCCTTTATTGATTCCCTCTAGTCAGTCAGTAACTCTGTCCTGTGCAAAAGGCTGAAGGAGGGAATTCCATACAGACCCTTCTTCAAAGATCTTACCTTGAGAGAAGATGGCTTTGAAGTGAAATATGACCTGTACCTGATTCCCATTCCTCAGGGAAAGGAACGGAGGAAAGCCAAATCTCGGTGTTATCTAGGCTGCTTCTCTGCCCATATGCTTCCAGAACTGCAGTATATACTCTTGTGGTTAGGTGAGGGTTATTCCATCTTTAAATATTCCAAACTTTAAATATAAGGAAATTGAGATATAAATCAGCTGTAGATGATTCATAAATGAGGAAGCCAAATTAGGCCAAAATGTTCCAAGGTAGATAAACACTCTGATCTTTATTTGGTACCTGAGTAGAAACACTGTGATCTTCAGAACCTTGGCTGTCTCAAGAGATTCCAAGGGGGCTATGGCAGGCATTGGTTGTTTCTGATAAAGAAAATAGGGGTTTGGTGCTTAGATACAGTCAGCTGGCTCATTTGGGATACTTTATTCCAATTATTTGTATCTGAAACTGTCTCATTTCTTCTGTCTAATGAAGGAACAATGCCAATCTTTTGCCTTCCATCAGCTGTCCCCTAAATAATATGCGTATGGGATAGCTGTAGCTGTTATACTTCCCCATAAAAGTCCAATCAACTTGAAGGTCTCTGAAAGTTTTGTGCCCTTTTTAAACTATGCTTGTATGATAAACAGCTAACAAGTGCTGTCAAGTTTTTAAGGAATGCACCCCATCAATGCACCTTGGTTTTGATTAACCAAGAAAGACTTCTCGTGGCCCCTTTCTCTTTCAGCAATAACAGAGAGGTCTTGGATTGCTGATGCTCTGCAGGAGATCTCCACACTGACCTGTGTGCAATTTGTAAATCGCACTACAGAAACAGACTACGTGTATGTTGAACGTGGGCAGAGGTAAGCTCCCTGTCTCCTGAAAGTGGCAGCACTCAAAAAGTCTTTCAGATTCTTTTCTGGTTTGTTTTGGATTTAAGTAATTGCTTTTTTTTTTTAAATCCTAGCAGTAAAGATTCAGAGAGCAGGTGCAATTTTTCATTTTTCTTTAGATATACTGCTAGTTACATGAGTTAATAGGCTGCAGGAATAAATGTGTGTGTGGATTTAAAGATAATGGGGTGTAATTCAAAATTCGACATTTTCCTTAATTGTTGTAAGCATTTGGAGAAGTATAAATGGTTCAGGTTCTTTGCTTAACTGCTTATGCTGCTTCACCTTAGTTTGGTATAGCAAATTTACTCATTTAAAATTTGCCATTGTCATTACAAAATCTTCATTTCCCCCCCACCATACTATTTGGCAGCTTTCAGAAGTCCAGATATCTCATGCCAGTGATTGTTTGCCTGTTCCCTTCTGTGGCTGCATATCTAGAGGACCTTGGTGACATAATCAGTACATCTACATATTTGCATTTGCTGAATGTGATCATTTTGGTTATTGATTGCTTATTCTTAGCTGCTGGTCTTACTTTGGAAAGATTGGAGGACGTCAAGCAGTAGGCCTGGTGAAAAATGGTTGCATGGATAAAGGAGCAATTCAGCATGAAATGAACCATGCACTGGGTTTCATCCATGAACAGGCACGGAGTGATCGCGACAGGTTTGTCAAGATTATGTGGGAACACATAGTGGCAGGTATGTCTGCTAAATCTTAAGAGAAAATATATACTTTCAGATAAAGGAGAATGTCTCCCCTGTGAACAACAATGCAAATAAGAATCATGATTAATGCTGGCTGAATTGCAGCAGCAGCAGCAGCAGCAGCACATTCAGTGTGATGGAATTTCTTGTTCAGTGTTTGTACTGGGGGAATTTCTGTGGTTACACCTATGGCAGCGTGGCAGATGCAGCCTAAAAGTAGCTTCACATTCTTGTTTTGATTGGCATCTTGAGCCCAGACTCCAAAATACCAAGATGATCAGGAATGCAAAATGTTGCAAAGACTTGGCCAGGAGGCGAGACTGTGGGACCCTTAACTGAGGGGTGATGAAACGTGACATGCGAGATCATGTTGGGGAATCACACAGCAGCTCTATCCTGGGGATAGCCATGGAAATAGGAGAAGGTGGCATCTTGGCACTGGCAGTGAGTGGAATGCACATATCCTGAAATGTGTATGAACAAGGGACTCAATACAGAGACAGTGGAAACCCGTGCAACCATTAGCATCTTCAAAATTCTGGGACCTGGCTTGACGTGATAGGAAGGACTGCAATTATTTCCACCTTGTGGACAGGATCCTATACACTGCCAAGAAAAGAAGGAGCTATGGGGAGCAATCAGGATTGGTAATTCTGTAGAGGGAAAACAAATGGTTATTATTTAGGGAAAGGAATGCAGAATGAATAGTTTGGGCACGTGCCCATAATTTGTATGCTGGGAACATGGGCTCATATAAAAGAGCTCCAGGCTCTGGGGAGGAAAGGGTAGAGAGAATGGCAAGAGATCCAAGGGAAAGTGAGAAAGTGGTACATAGAAGGAAAATAGCAGAAGAAAGTATGCAGAGAATCACTTGTCTGACAGCTTCAAGAGAGCTGGGCAACCCATAACAATTGCAAAAATACAACAATGTATTTAGTTCATCATAGAAAATAATAGTAAATGAGGCTGGACAATTGAATAACAAATTCTATTAAGCCTCTTCAACAAGTAAGATACTCAATGCTTCAATGTCATGCACAGCTGAAAATATATCCGTCTTTTTCTCCAGATGGAACTTGATTGTTTTTATTGCAAATTCCTAACACAGTGTTCTCCAAACTTTTTTCAGTATTCCCATGATATCCTAAGTAAATTCCATTTGTGTTGTTCTTTATTGAGGTTTCAGCTCTAGTGTTAAGGTGTAATTTTGCTGTGAGTTGTTTGCCATTGTACAGCAAGAGTGTGCCACATTTGAAATGTCAGCAAAGGATGTGCTAGGAAAGAAGGGTTGAAAACATGAAGTTACATATACTAAACACACAAAATCTTACACTAGTTTTGCAAAAGAACTTTACAGGTTCATATGTCATAATTCCTGAAGGATACAGATGTAATCAAGCTCTGATGGAGGCACAGGATCATGAAAGCATAAATGAGGGGGAAGAGGTAAAGAGGACAAGGCTATGCAAAAGAAGATGGGGTTTATCTTCAGTGTTTGAGCAGTGAGAATGAGATGACTGGCGTGACAAGGGAGTTAGAAATCCACAGTGTGTGCAGCTCAAGCACTGTAGGGAAGAAATGCAAAGATATGCAGGAAAAAGAACATGAAGAAACATGGTTATCTTCATGAGGACTGTTGATGTACATCTCATGTGAAAACATGCTGCTGTTTACAGTGCTGATGGCAGAGCTCCTGCTGACCTCAGTGTTGCAGAACTAGACCTCAAGACCTTTTCCAGCTTCCCAACTCTCTCACACAAGCTGTTTTTCTCTTGCCAGGACTTTCATATTGTGAATGTTTTCTGGGTTTTGTTTTTATCCAGCAATTTACCTTGGAAACCATCCTACTTCTTTGTTTTGACAAAATGCAGCCTGGTCAGTTACTGTCCACTTAGCTACTTGAAACTCAACTTGTTTTTCCCAAACTTTTGGGGGAAGAAAATGTATTCAGCATCTTCAGTCATAGTTTCCTTTTCAGCTCTCCTGAGTCATTACACTTCTATTCTGGCAGAGGTAGATTTATTTTTTTTTAGAGTGGAAAAGATGGGGTAAGTCCCCACAAGTGTGCAGGTCTAGACAGCCAGATCTCCCTGGCACGTGATGAGGTAGATAGTACTTTGCTGGCAGCACCTCAGTCCAGCCAGGATGCTGTTACTTTTTCTTTATTTAGCAAACCAATTCAGCAAAGCACTTCTGTGCCAAACAGTAGCCATATGCTTAAATGTTTCACCACATTTGAACTGTGTTCTCTGATCATCACGTCAAAAGAAGCTGTGCACTTGCTGATAATTCTTTCTGAAGTCAGTATAGCAGATAAGAGGGACTGAGATTAAAACAGAATCAGAAAGGCCAATGCTGTTGAGAAACAGTTTAAGCCTTAACTGGGTTTTTGAGCTATGAAAAGCACCAAATCCATGTTTATACCCAAATTTTCTATTACTCAGGATTTTGAACCTTCTCTTTGCATTTTTTAGCCCTCAGCCCATGACCAGTGCTGAAGGACATTACTGGCTGAGACTGGCTCTTGTTGCAAGTCTGCCAGCCAAGTTGTGTAGACTGCAAAGATGTCCAACTCTGAACTCTTGTCCACGTGGTCCGTGGTTTACAAACTACATTTGTAGTTACAATAAGGAAGGTACACAACTGGAAAGGAGTGCTCAGTGTTAGGGCTTTAGCCTCAACACCAGGCTGACTGCATTCAGCTCCCTGCTCTGACAGTGCTTGCTTGCCTGTCTTACCATGGACAAGAGATCCACGATGGAATTAATATTCATGATCTCCAGTCAGTGGAGAAAAAGAGGTGCTTTCTTCAGATGAAAATCCCTTCAACTGTGTCTCTCTTTCCTCTGACTATCCTGGAAGCCTTGATGAATAGCTTCACTGCCTAACTTGGAGAAATAAAGCTAGGTGACATGAAATCCAGTCTCTGTCCCTGGGCCCCAGCCCTGTATCAGTGTAACACTTTCTTATCTCACATTGGCTTTTTAAGGCTAAATAGATGAAAAGTGATGAGATGCTCAGCAGCTATATTCGGGCTGAATTTGTTTCTCTGCTTCATGTGAGTCATATCACTTCACTGTAGTCACTGCTGATGGGTTTTACCAGAGACAAAGTCAGAACATGGCTGGTAGCATGGCCTCTGGGGCAAGTAACAGGTAAATTCTTTCTCTTCCTTTTGTGGTCTTATAACCCTGTAGTGGAAGGGCTCAGCAAGACATCACCCATGCACAGCTGTGAATTTTTGATCTAGATGGTCAGCCAGATTTCCCTCTCAAGGTATGGATGCAGCTTTGGGGACATAGGTTGGATGCTTATAATATTCAAGATAATGCACTGAATTGTATTTTGAGACACCCTGATGAAGATGGACAGATGAATACTTTTCCTTGAAGAGTAGAATGGATTCATTGATTATATAAAAACTTTGACTTATTTGATCCACTTTATATTCTGAAACCTACTAGACTGTAAAAACAGGTTCCCATGGGCTTCAGATATTTCTGGTGGCTTTGCTAGACCCAAGATCTCACGAGAGTAAGTTACTCTCAGGATTATGACAGCAGGCAGTGTACCATTAAAGCAGTAATAATTGTTCTGGCTAAAGCTGCTTTCCTACCTTACAGGGGAACAAGGGAACTTTGGAAAAATGAATTCCAGAAACCTGGGCCTTCCCTATGACTACTCTTCAGTGATGCACTATGGCGCGTAAGTTGTTTTCTGAGATGTTTTTTCAAAGGAGCAAACAGCTTTCAGATCTTCTGCTCAGATCTAGGAAGAAGTTGCTCTGTGGAGAGAATGGCTTTTGCTGTTCATTTAAAACTGAGTGCATGGACATAATTAAGTGTGAGCCTACTTCATTTGTCAGCAGGATTCCTGGAAAACAAGAGTTGATACGGATAGAAGAAAAACACAGGACAACATTTTATTTCACTCTACTCTTGCCTCTTGCTAGAGGCCTTTGACACAGCTGTGGTCCAAAGTCTAACTCTACTGAATCACTGATCTAAACCAGTTCTGAAGTCTAAATTATTTTGTAAATGTAGTAACAGTTCATCACAGAGAACAATGTTTAAGTATAGAAGCAAGAAAGATGGAATTTTTTTAATATCATTGAGATGTTGTATGCTGCTTTATGTTCATCTGGTTGCATTTTAGTCCATAATGTACAAGCTCATATCATGTATCTTCTCCTTTGTTTCCACAAGCAAGCAACAATTCCTGAGCAAAACCATGAAATAAAACTTAACTCGCAGAAGGCAGGAAATTTGAGATAGCAAGGAGGCAATTAGTAACAGAGACAGAACTATTTCTGCTCCTCTGCCTCAGGAACCAAGAAGGTGGGATTCAGTTCATTTTGCCAGGACATTGGTGAAAGGTCTCTTCACTCAGGGCAGTGCAGCTTTTTCTCCTTCCTTGCTTTCAGCTGCTGAACACCAAATGTCTGCCATGCTGGTCCTCTTCAGCGAAGACTACCTGGGAAGCTTCTTGCCTGTTTCCATTAAAATTCTGTTTATGTGGTACATGAATATGATTATGCGGTTAGGGAACTTCCCTGTCTAAGACAAGTAACCTAGAAATGTGGTTTCCTTATTTCTACAGGTATGATTTCTCCAGCACTCCAGGCAAACCAACTATTGTACCAGTTCCTGACCCCTCTATACCTATTGGGCAGAGAGAAGGGTTGAGTAACTTGGATGTAGCTAAAATCAACAAGCTCTACAAGTGCAGTAAGTGCTGTAGATAGAAGGCAAATGCATCCTTTTACAGCTGATGTCTGTAGGCACTGACAGACATCCCCCAAAGGAGCTCAGTTCACAGTCCCTTCAATACACCTCTCTCTCTCTCACCCTACAAGAGGAAACAGAACCCTCCCTTTGCCAAACTGATGCCTTCTTGGAAAGGACAATTTACTTTCAATAATTCACTCTCATTCTGAATTATCATCGACTAATTCCTGCTCTTTGACATAAGAAAAATCCATCAGAGAAATCATGGTCGCTGCCTCTGTCAAATTCTCATTTCAGGAAAGCTCAAGGTTGCAAAGTGGGTAGACTCTCCCCAGCCATGGGTATAGCTTAGAGTCATGTGCATCAGCAGTGCCAGCAGGTTTGTGATTTCTCTCAATTACAAAATGACTGCAGGGCTGTAAGTATGTGTGCCATTCAGCCTGATCAGAACACCTCTGAGGAGAAAAACAGAGGCATTTTGTATAGATAACTACTTGCATAATTATATCTGTATGTTTTGGAAGAGAAGGACTAAATTAAAACCAACAAAAGGAGAAAAACTCAGGACGAGAAAATCTCCACAAAAAGTCCGTCTGTCTCAGGAAAAACAGGGAGCAACAGAAATATGTCATAAATTCATATGATCAGCTGCCATATATTCATATTTTGTAACTTGGGGAGTTACACAAAGTGCAGAAAATGAAGACGTGGAAAGACGAAAGGCAGATAAGATCAGACTGCGTACCAGTCACTAGGTCTGTAGCTTAACTCTAGTGCTCTCTGCTACTGTTTTCCCCCAGTGACTGCCCCTCTTTGCTTTGACAGAGTCTAGTTTTCAAACTTGATTTTTGCATACACTTACAAATACACACAGTTGCTGATGAGAATTAATGTACTGATGCCATTGAAAGTATTCCTGTGATTGAGGTTAAGGAAGTTCACAAAAGATCCAGGTCTATTTTAGTAAACTAAAATATGTTAGTGAAGGCCTACTGTCCTTAAAAAAAAAGATTAGTAGCTGAAGCAGGTAAGTACATTAGCTACCTTTATTTCACCTGCAGGTTTGCAATAACTTTAACACTGTTACATCAACACTATTGCTAGCATTATAATTCATTTCTCTTATCCAAGTTTGACTGATGCAAATGGTTTGAGACTTGTCAGGCATTTTGGGAATATTTTTGTGCATTTTTTATTCTCTTCAACACTGTTTGGTTCTTCCCTTCAGATTGCTGTAGCTCTGTGTTGCCTAAATCCAAAGGCTCGTTCTCCTCTGTCAATCACCCATCCCCATACCCGAACAATAGCAACTGTCTGTGGTTGATCCGCATCCGTCGAAGCAAGGTAATTTTTATTAGGAGAAAGAAGGTTTGAGCCACAGTGTCCAGGCTACACAGCGTTATTTTGTTACCATGAGTAGCCCCTTCGAGTTAGTTTCACAGATCAAGACGTTTATTTTGTTATGCAGTGAATGAAAGACAGTCTCAACAATTTTCATAAGACTTAAGACTATTAGAGGGATTATTTAACTTGATTTTTATCCAGTTCAGATTGGATGGCTTTTCAAAGACAAGCAATAGTGAAACATCAATCTTTGAGCTATCAGTAATAGGGTACCTAGGTGAAATTCTATGCTTTCTTTTTTATAAAGAAAGTAAAATTTCAGTAATACATGGATAGTAAAATGAATGAAGGTTCATTTCATAACTATTAGATGGTTTGAGGCTTTCCCTGTGTATAGCATCAAACCCAACATCTGCTTTCTTGTTTCTCAAGGTTTTCCTCCAGTTTGAGGCTTTTGATCTCCAACGCTCCTCAGACTGTTCTTCTGACTATGTAAAAATTTACAACGGAAACAGCAAGAACTCTCCTGTCTTGCTGGACAAGTACTGTGGGAAGGGCCCACTGCCCTCCTTAGTGGCATCTGGATCGACAATGCTGGTAGAGTTTGCAAGTGATGAGAGCATTACAGCCACAGGATTCAGAGCTTCCTACAATAGGGGTATGAACACTCCTTTACAAAGCTTGGAGAACAGCATTAATAGTATTCGTATGGAAGAACTGAAAATTTTTACTATAGACTACGGAGTAGGTTTTTTCGCTGTCATTCTTTACACTTTCACAGCAATTCGAAATGCAGAAAGCCAGGCAATGATGGGTCTGAAGAGTCACAGGAAACAAAATGGGATGTTGCATTGGTCTCACGTTAGTAATCCTGAGATCCCACTCGCATTCTTCTGAGAGCCTCTGTTAGGCTTCTTCATACCTCCAGAACAATTTCTTTAAATAAAAACAATGCAATGACTGGAATTAATGGGAGAAGTGCAGCCAAAGAGCACAAAGACTGCAGAACTCAACAAGAGATCTCAAACAATGAGATGCAAAGCCAGTAGCTGGGCAAGATGTTATTCAAGGTTTTCTGGGATTTTATGCAACGGGAGAGATACTGACCTTGGGTAACTTACACTTTCTGAATTAAAAGCTTTTGTTATGTACATGAAACAGAGTGCTTACTGTAGTCACTTGAGAGGTGTCTATTTTTCAAACACACAAATGCATTATGGACTGCCAGACCAAATTCTCTTGTGCTATAACATGCTTTCAGTTAGAAGGCAATAGCCCAAATAACTTGCTGTTGCCTTATTTCAACTGAAAATCCAAACTTTTAAAAAGCATAAATTGAAGAAGTCTTAGAAATATGTCATTTTTACTCTTTCTGCTTCATTCAATGGAGTCCTTTGTAGAAAGTACTAGATCTAACTTGATAATGCAGTCTTGAATACTTGAGCTAATTCTTTTTTGAAGGGCAGTTAGAGCCATTAGAATGCTCTGCTAAGATGGTGACACTCAATTGTAAAGACAGATACAGCTTTAGATGCAGCTGTTCCCTGTCCTCCAAAGGTTAATTATCAGACATATTTGCAGTTCCTTCAGTATAGCTGCTGATATAAGTAGTAAGCGAAAAAGTAAAGTACTTCAGCAGGAGATTTTCATGGTTGCACATTTTTTCTTGGTTTGAAGAAATAATACAATAGGGTGTAAGCAAGCTCATTTCTACTGACAAAATGCTCTTGTTAATATATCTGTTTTACTCCTCAGTGAATTGTGGAGCCACTTTCAGAGATTCAAACGGAGTCATCACCTCTCCAAACTACCCCAATAAATACCCCAAAAACCGAGCATGCTTCTGGGTCATCAGTTCTCCAGTAGGATACAAGGTAAGGCACAGACGAATTAATTTGTGAGTTTCATCACTGTTCTCTGATGAAATCTCTGTTTCCCTTGGAGAATAAGAGCTTTAATGTCACTTTTTCAACAGACATTCTCAGAGTAAAAATCTGAAAGCAAAAATTCATTTTAAGAACGTATGTGGGACCTTGGTATAGGAGGTGCTCCGCAAGGGAAAACCTTTACACATGCATGCGAACTCTTATGAATTTAGTTTGTAACAGTAGACTTTGTTCAAAATAATCCCTAGCTAAGAGTTCCCACTAGAAAATGGAAACGTTGCACAGGTGCTGTTTTTATATTTCTCTAGAGGGAAGAATGTAAAGCATAGAAGATCAATCTTGTCCCTTGCTTCTCCTTCCAATCCAAATACTGAAAAACTAAGCAAATAATTTGCTACTAATGTGCATTGCCATATGGGATCAGGATGTGGTGCAAACACAGAACAAAAAACAGTGCCTGCACACAAGGAATTTAGACTATTTGTCATTGTTAGAAACTGGGTAAGAGAAAAGGCTGTAACCTGGAAGCAAAGTGCTTTGGTTGTATTTTCTCCAGATATCTCTCAAAATGTTATCCTTTGAGCTGGAATATAGTGACAGATGCATCTATGACTACTTGCTCATACATGATGGAAGCCGCCCTACGTCGCCTGCAGTTGGCCCTTACTGTGGGACAGAGAAGATTGCAGACTTTACTTCCACTGGAAACTTTGTGCTGGTTGAATTTCACAGTGATTTAGTTTGGGAGTTGCCCGGATTTGTGATGAGTTACACATTTGGTAGGTAAGTACAATACAGATGGGGGTTGAAAAACACAGAATGACAGTAAGCGTCCAGCTAGTCACAAATAAAAGTCAAGATGACATCAATTTCAGAAAAAAAATATAGCCTGATGCCTTTAACAAGCTTGAAGCTTGATCTCTTAGTCTTACATCTACAGAGGTGTAATTTGCATGGGGAATCAAGGACAGAAATGTTCCTGCCCATGGGATGCTTCTGTCTGAGACTGTATGCTTTTTATTATAGTATTCTCATTGCTGGTGTTGCATGGTCAAATGCAATAGCACAGCCGGAACTATGTAAGCAGATTTTCAAGAACTTCTAGTGGTAGAAACTGTGCCCATAAAAAAATTCAGAATATGGCTATATAGAAACTTTAATCTGTATTCTGGCAAATGTTACTACCCAACCTTAATGTGCATTCCAGCATGCATACAAAAAAACCTTCAGACACATGTTTATTTATGCTTTGAAACCAAGGTCACTTACACAGTTCATACAGGCACCTGAGCTTAGCCTAGAAGTCACCACTTTACACTGAAGGTGCAAACTAGGATGTTCATACAGCATCTCAAAGAACTGCGCTGCTGCTCTGTGAGATGAACCAGGTCAGAGAACAGATTCAACTAAAGAAACTAAAGTTAAGAGTGGCAGGAACAAGCAGTGAGGGAGAGGAAATGGAATGAAGCACCCACCTATTCTTGCCACTTTGCTGTGGCCTGAGTCAGGTACTGAAATTGTCCGTAAGATATTACCAAATATTTTTTTTAAATGAGGCCTGAAAACCTAATGCAAAGACCATTGAATGTTCTCTTTGGAGAGGATTTTAGGTGTGAAGTACCTTGTCTGTAGAGAGAAATCCTTCTCCTCTAAGAAGATGGCTGGAGAGGAGAAAGAAATCACCACTGTAAACACCTAACACTGTGCCTTGACTTGATGTATTCAGAATTAAATGCCAATGCCAGACTGGGAGATGCCAAAACACAATAAATAATAAAAGTTTTTGCTGAAATTATGCCTTTGTGAGGAAGAGCATATAGAAAATGCCAATTTGCTTTTCAGGTGCAGCCAAGAAAATTTTGAATTATGATCACTTTTTGGGGGGTAGGGAGGAGTTTAAGGATCTTTAATGTTTTGCTTTTTTAGCACTTGTTAATTTTCACCCACAGAAGAATGATAATTGATAAGTTGTGGACATCAGGGTCTAGAGCTTGCTTGCATCATGGTGGGAATGTGCATGCACAGCAAGCAAGAAATATTTGTAGCTCTTACAAGCTCCCATCTTCTGGCTATAAAAAGTATTCCTTCATTTAATTTGGCTCAGTATTTAGATTGGCACAATTTTGGAGAACATAAAAATTTCAGTAGCATTAGAGAAAATGAAACTCTTCTTCTATTTTTAACCTCAACTTCAGACTGTAAAAATGCTAATTCTTCTCCTTGAGTCTGAGGACTTTCATGGAGGTGCAAAAGTAACAACCCTGTGACAACTCTCATTGTATAACAAAGTTGAATGTGTCCCTGTTTTAAACAGACAGTGCTGAACAGCTTTGTAACTTGAGTATTATTTAGATTCCCTTCCCATGGTCTGATACGGGGCTCTATATAGGCCCAGTGTTTGCCCATATTTGGTGAAAGAGCATGAACAACATGTGCAAACAGCAATATACCACGTATAGGAATATTGGTTTTCCACTTTGTCCCTAGAAATATGGTGTTAAATAAGACATTGCCCATATATAAACATGATATATAAACTGGCTCTTAACATTCATATCCTGAGATATAGGAATTAAGAGTAACCAGCCAGTAGACCCAATGGACAGTACAGCCAAAAATTTAGGGTTCAACTGCCAATACCTTACCTGCTTTGAGACTGTCCTTGCTCCTACCTGGAAGGCAAATCAGAGCCTTTGAGTGATGCACTTTAGTAGTCTATAAGAACCAGAGCAGACATCTGTCAATTACTGCTGCAGGAAAAAACTAGTTTGGAATAAAGCATTACAGAAGCCCACAAAAATGCACTACTCATAGGTCTTTTTTTGTGTTTAATTTAAAACACATTTCCCTTACATAAATAAATAACTGTGATTGAGATGACTCTTGCTTGCATGACTACAGCCCCAGTTATTGAATCATAGAATAGTTTGGGTTGAAAGGGACATATAAAGGTCATCTAGTCCACAACCCTGCAATAAGCAATAATCTTCAACTAGACCAACTTGCTCAGAGTCCCATCCAACTTGACCTTGAATGTTTCCAGGGATGAGGCATCCACCACCTCTCTAAACAACCTGCTACAGTGTCTCACCACCCCCACTGTAAAAAATTTTGTCCTTATATCTAGTTTAAATCAACTCTCTTTTACTTTAAAACCATTGCCCCTTGTCCTATCACAACAGGCCCTGCTAAAATGCTTGTTCCCATCTCTTTCATAAGCCCCCTCTAAGTACAGAAAGGATGCAATAAGGTCACCTCAGAGCCTTCTTGTCTCTTGAACAAACTGGGCACCATCCTTATTCTCTTCCCAGGATGCCCTTTCCTGCTTCCACTGCCTGTGCATTTCCTTCTCGCCCTTTAGTTTGACCACAGGTGTCATCTCAGCCATGCCAGTCTCTTGCCTGTCTTTACTGATTTCTTACACCTAGAGATCAAGAGCTCTTGTGCTCTATGGAAAGTACCCTTAAAGATCTGCCAGCTCTGTTCTGCTCCCTTGCCCCTGAGGGCAGTTTTCTAGAGGATCCTATATATTAACTCCTTGAAGAGCTGGAAGTTTGCTTTCCTGAAATTCAGGGTCTTGACTTTACTCTTTGCCTGAACTGTAACCCTCAGGACTTGCAAACAATCTCTGACAGAAAATAAGGACAGCTTTTGGTATGCTGTAGTACAGTTGATTCCTCATCCAGTAGAAGAAAATGAGCCTACTGAAACAGCAAGAGAATATTGAAAATCAGTTTTCAATTTCACTGTGGTGATGAGCTGCCTGTTTTATCACACTGAACTGCGAGGTGAAACATTACAGCCCAGGAGATTTAGTAGGCATATAGTTACATTTTTATTTAATTTAAATTTTTTCAGACTGAAAGTTTTATTTCTAAATGTACTCCATTATAGTAATCAAGCCCCAAGATTATCAAGGCCAAGTGTAATACACTGGGGCACAGTTTCACAGCGAGTTAAAGAAGAACACAGCGTTTCAGCTACAGCTGTATAGGACAGAGAATGTACAACTTACTGTGCAACAACTGAGTTTGGCAAGGAGAAGACATATGAACCAAAGAGCATTTAATCTCTCCTGCATTTCAAACAGAAATTGAAAACCTTATAGGCTAAGTCGTCACATAGGATTTTATAATCGAGTTCTCTTTATCACGGGAAACATCTGCGGGCAAGAGAAGAAATGAAGCTGCTGCTGCTCTGCTGCCAAACTGCCTGTGGTTCAGGAGTGGAGAACTGCGGGCGCCGGGCCCCCTCTGGCGGACGCTTGCAGGGAACGGGAAAGGGAACGGGAACGTGTAGCTCTTCTCCAGAAACATGAGAGTGATCTCCTCTCCTGCCCTGGCCACCGCTCCCAGCTCCATCCGGCAAAAGCAAACGAGGCATTTCTCAACAGGGAGGCTCAGTTTCCTTAATGTGATCCCTCCCGTGCACCTCTGTTGGAGCTACTCCCCGGATAGGAAGGTTTCTTTGGGCCGCTGCTCGTATTCGGTCTTAAAGAGCGGCACTCCGAATCCCACCTGTCAATCGGTAGGTTGCACTGTAACATTAAGATTGAAATCTCCTCTTCCTGCTTTCCCATTCAGCAGCTCAATAGCAAAGACAATGAAGCCTTTTATTTGAGTTTGTCTCAATGCCCTGCTTTATGCCTACAATACCTGGAATTTCCGGGTGGTCTCTAACACAATTGCTGGACAGGTGCAAAGTTTAGCTCCCACTTGTCTTTCTAATGTTTTTTACTATCAAAAAACTAACCAAACAAAACCCACAACAAGCAAACAAACAAAAGCCAAAAATGAAGGATTGAAAGGGGAAACCCCAAATTTTGTCCTTTAAATTTAGATTTATTCAGATATTTAATGAGTCTTACTTCCTTGAATAAATCAGTCAGTTTCCTAATTTAATTGTGTAGGTCTTTACAATATGGGGTTATATATTAAACTGGAAAGAATGTAAAATGTACCTGCAAACCCAGGCGGTTTAACAGGATGACTCATGCACACTCAGTAACTCTTTACAAACACTGCAGGACACTCCTGAGGGCAGGTGGATCAACTCTGGCAGAAAGATGGGCTGGGCATAACTGGAATTTTGCAGTTCAGCCGATTCTTGCTGTTGTGAACCAGGATCTCACCACAGGTTTAGAACAAAAAAAACGCAGAGTAGCTTGAGCACAACACTGTCAGCCTTACAGAATACACTGTTTTTTCTTGCTAACACCCAAAATCAGCCAATGCCCGCTGGGACATGGCGCCGCCGGCGGGGCGGGGCAGCGGCACCAGACTACAGGTACCACAATGCATCGCGCGGCCAGGGTGTTCTGGGTGGTGGCCCGGCCGGCCCGGCTCTGGCCGTGCGGAGCCCTGGGCAGTGTAGTTTTTTCGGGGAGAGCTGCCTGGCGCCTGAAGGCGAGGAGGGCGGAGCGAAGGACTACAACTCCTGTCGGGCCGTGCGCCGCCTGGTCGGTGTGTGAGGGACGGGAGGATTTTGTCTGCGCCTCCGCGCTTGTGGCAGGCCGGCTTGCCGCCGATCCTTGGGCCTGAGGCAGCCAAAGGACCGGAGAGAACCATGGAGCTTGGCACAGCGGGGCTGCAGCGCCGTGCCTGAGGGCTGGGCCGGGGCGGTGGCGCCATGGATAGCCGGTGCTATGGGTGCGCGTCCAAGTTCTCTGTCTTCAAGAAAGAGGCAAGTCCGGCTGCGGGGGGTCAGGAGCGGCCGTTCCCGTGGGTGCCTCCCCCGCAGTGCGAGGGTCTGAGAAGGGAACCGGGAACTGCTTCGCCCGGTGCCGAGAAACTATTCCCGGCCCGCATCTTGGCGTTGTTGCTCTTGCTTACTGAGCTCTTGTGGTGCCTGGTTCCGATATTTTCAAATATGGGAAACGACTGACCAAAAAAAAAAAAAAAAAAGAAAAAAAATGCATCATTGAATGCCATCACTCTAATCCAGTATTCGGTCATTGTCTCCGACAATTCACACACACACTTTGTTATACTATGGGATGTAGTGGTGACTCAGGTCAGCTCCCAGCAGGAGCTATGTGCTCGTGCTCCAAGGCTCTTGAGTCTCCGTATCTTCAGCAGCAGCTGGTGAGACAGTTGTCTTACAAAAAATCAGCATGACTCCAGCGTTATTTCTCGTGTGCCTTGGCACGGGCACCGTGCCTGCGAGCGGCCAGGCAGAGCGATGGGGTGTGTGTGGTGGCGAGGTGGTGAAGCCCTGTCCTGCCCCTCTCTCCTATCTCTGCAGTGTGGCTGCAAGAACTGCGGGCGGTCCTTCTGCTCGGGCTGCCGGAGCTTCAGTGCTGTTGTTCCCCGCTGTGGAAACACTCAGCAGAAGGTGTGCAAGCAGTGTTATGGAAAACTAACTGGGTAAGACGAGAGTGTTTCTTTACCCAAAGACAGTTTTCTGCTTTGTTTCTTCGGTTTACATCCCATGCTGTGTTGCAGATTTCTGCATGAGAGTTGTGCTTTCCATTTGTGCGTGGATTCTGCCTGTACCTTGGAGTTTCAAGACAGGACATTTGTGAACTATTGTTACATGAGCTGTGCAGTCCAAAAGTAGGAATCAGGATTTGTGCCTGTTCCCTGTGGGGACAAAGTAGTCTGAAAGCACCAGGTTTAAATCTTAATGGGTGGACACTGAATTCTTGTGGATAGCTTAGCTAGATGAGCTGAGGTTACACCACACTGGTTTTGCCCAGAAAACTACACCCCTTTAACAGTTCTGGCAATCTTTTCAGACGTGTAGTAGTTGAGTAGTCTGACAATCAGATGTTCAATGTGTTATTACCTTCTCTTGCATTTCTCTTACTCCTTTTCCCCACTTCTCTCCTGTAGCAAGGAATTTTCCTGAGTGGGGCTGCAGTTTTTAAAGGAGAAAAGCTCCTCATTAGTGAAGGTCTTCATCTTCAGTGGCTGATGAAAACAGTGAAATACAGTATTCAGTCTTTCCAATTTTGAAATTTTCTGATTTCCCTTTACAACTTCACAGCCATTAAGAAAAGAGGGTAGCCTTTCCTCATGTTTCTTCTGGGCCTTTTTTTCTCATCATTGTAATATCAATACAATAGAGCTACTGCAGAAAAACAATACTCACTGACTGGATCACAGGTAGATCATAGAATCATAGAAAGGCCTGGGTTGGAAGGGACATTAAAGATAATCCAGTTCCAACCCCCCTGCTGTGAGCAGTGACACCTTCCACCTTCCACTGACCAGGTTGCTCAGAGCTCTATCCAACCCAGCCTTAAACACTTCCAGGGATGGGGCATCCACCACTTCTCTGGGCAACCTGTTCTGGTGCCTCATCAACCTCAAAGTAAAGAATTTTTGCTAATATCTAATCTAAACCTCCTCTCTTTCAATTTGAAGCCATTCCCCCTTGTCCTGTCACTGCATGCTCTTGGAAAAAGTTCCTCTGTGTCTTTCCTGTAAGTTCCCTTCAGGTACTGGGAGGCCACAATTAGGTCACCCTGGACCTGTCTCTTTTCCTGTCTGAATAATCTGAATTCTGTCAGCCTTTCCTCATAGTAAAGGTATTCCATCCCTCTAACCAATTTGGTGGCCTCTTCTGGACTCACTCCAGCAGGTCAGTGTCCTTCCTGTGCTGGGGACCCCAGAGCTGGATGCAGCTCCCCAGGTGGGGTCTCACCAGAGTGGAACAGAGGGGCAGAATCCCCTCCCTTGCCCTCCTGGCCGCAGTACTTTTGGTGCAGCCCAGGACACAGTTGGCTTTCTGGGCTGTGAGCACCCCTTGCCAGGTCATATCCAGCCTTGTCCACCAGCACTCCCAGGTCCTTTTCGGACGGGCTGCTCGTGATCTGTTCGTTCCCCAGCCTGTGTTGAAACCAGGGGTTGCCCCAACCCAGGTGCAGCACCTTGCACTTGGCTTGTTAAACCTCATGAGATTCCCATGGGCCCAGTTCTCTAGCTTGTCCAGGTTCCTCCTGTCCTTCCAGTAATACTGATAGACTGCAGTTCTGTAAGGTACATGTGTTGTTGTTCTTCATGCAAATAGCTTTCAGAATTGAAGTCTTTGAACTCTGGAAAGCAACGATGTTGCATTTATTCATTACCATATAGGCCTTAGCTGTGATTTCTAAGAATGAATAAAATATGCAAACTACCTTACATAAGTGTCTAGCTTAGTCCTTCAACCTGAATACAGCAATGTACAAGGTAGTTATACATCTTTGTGGTGTGCAGTGGTCAGGTGAGCTGGAAGATTTCATGATGGTGGTTATATAATAACTTTTGTAATGCTTTGTTTTGCTTGTGCATTGTATAATTCTGTGTTTGTGGCATGCCCCAGCTCCTTTCAGAGTGTCCTGCTGCATGGAAGCTAATTACACTGGGAGCCTTACCTAACTACTTCCTACCTGCTCTCTAAACTGGGAGGTGCAGGCTGTGGGAGGCAAGGGTATTTCAACCCTACCTCCTCTGGGTCACTAGTGACCATATTAAATCACATTGTGTCCAGATGCCAAACAACTGGACCAAAGGACTGGAATTGAAGGTCCCTGCTGTCCCAGGCAGCTATGTTGTCTTAATCCTTTCCATAAGCTGATTGCTCTCAGTATTAATGAGGCTGGGAAAGAGGCTGTACCAAGAGGTCAAGAAACATCTAGTGATTCCTTTTGAGTTGAGAGATCAGATGATGACAAACTGTCAGTATCTTGAGTTCAGAGAAATTGGTTTTTTTGTCTTCCAGAGAGGAATCTCAAAGCAGTTCAGCAAAATGGTCACCACCAGAAAACTACAAAAAGTGAGTTGCACTTGCCAAGCAGTTCTTCCTGCTGCAGAGTAGCCTCTCAGGCCTTCCTCTTCCCCTATAGAGATCAGCAAAAGTGGGGCTTGTGATGTGGGTATTTGTTTGCTCAGAATTAGATTAAGGATGGAGCTTTTGTTTTGGTGTTTGGGTTGTTAGTTTGTTTTGAGGGGTGGGGGGTATGCTCTTTTGAATAGAGTTCTGAATAGCCACCTGCCTGCAATTATCTGTGACTGATTGGAGTTGGCTTGGAAACAGGAACCCTGTAGTGAAATCTTCCTTGTCTCCAGGGAAGTGGTGCCAGGTGTGCTGCTCCTGTGAGCTAAGATTTTCCTTACTCTTAAGAGTACCTTATTGTGCTGATATCGTAGAGAGGGGTTTCATTTCTGTTCTGCACTGACATTCTTCAAATAGCCTGTTGAATTCACAGAGACTGTTTTCTTATTTCCAGGTTAAAACCCCTGTTCTCAATTGTCACGTATTTTTTTCCATTCCTGTCACAGGCGTGTAGCAGCTTTTGAGGCTAAACAAAACCAGCTGAAAGACCAACAGAAGGCAGCTGCAAAACCCCCAGGCTCCAGATACCAGGGGCTCTCAAAAGAGGATAGAGCTATTGCAGAGAGACTGGAGAGACTCAGGGAGGAAAGGAAACCGAGTGAGTTTTAGAGAATACCGTAAATACCTTTGGTGGGAATATTGCTACTTGGGAAACACGGAACCTGGAGGGAGAGGGAAGTCCTGGGCTTTAAGAGGCTGCCAAATTAGGGAAATGAAGGCTTAAAATAGGACAGAGCATCCAAGTCCTGCTGCCACAATGGCCAAATTCCACAGTTATTTTAGATCAATGTTCCAGTTTCATTTTGCTTCTTGAGGTTTCTCTTGAAACTGCTACTCAGTTTTGGGGCAGTATCTTACCTGTAAAATCACTTTCTCATTTTCTGTTGAGGTAAAAACCTTTGTCAAACCCATCGGGAGTAGAATAAAATGAAAGTCTTGGGCCAAACTATTTTGAAGAAGGTTTCCTGTGAGTCACTGTCTTGGGCAATAGCAGTTCTAGTCTCTGTGGGACTATGTTCTGACCAGCTTTGTCTCACAGAAAAGGAAAAGGATTCTCATCCCAATCCACAGCTATCAAGTTCTGAGACAGCCTTGAGGTGTTTGCAGGAGAATAAATGATTTTTTAAATTAGATGTAGTCTCTCAGAGAAAAAGAACACACTGCAAAATGGTTATCTGGTTATCATAGAATCATTTAGGTTGGAAAAGACCTTTAAGACCGAGTTTAATCATTAACCCAGCACTGCCAAGTTCAGCGCCAAACCATGTCCCTAAGTGCCACATCCCCACATCTTTTGAATACCTCCAAGGATGGTGACTCAGCCACTTCCCTGGGCAGCCTATTCCAGTGCTTGAGAACCCTTTCTGTGAAGCAATTTTTCCTAATATCCAATCTAAACCTCCCCTGGAACAACTTGTGGCCATTGCCTCTTGTCTATTATATAACAGGCCTAGGGGGGTTTCAGTATGATATGGCTGGGATTGCATTAAGAGATATGGGAGCAATGGACTGAACTGACACACCTTGCCTGTCCCTAGTGTCCCAAGTCAGCTGATTGCCAGATGACATTACCCTAATACTCACCTTATGGCTAGGAGATAAACTGTGAAGGAGGCAAGGACTTGGAAGAAAGGGATAGCAGTTAGCATTAGGGTAGTCTCCAAGCCACTTCAGTATGACCCCCATTCACATCAGGGCTGAGGGAGGTTTTTGCTCTGGTGTTCAAAGCCTGATTCCAGAAAAAAAAAATTTTAAAGAAAAAAAATTAAGCCTTTTGTTTTCAATAACAGAATAATCTCCCCCCTTGGGTTATTCTGAATTGCAGAGTCCATCCCTACCCAGGCTGAGATTGAAGCTAGGCTGGCTGCCCTGAAGGAGGATAGTGGGGGACCTGTTCCATCCACACAGGAAATGGAGAACCGGTTGGCTGTTCTGCAGGGGAGAGCTCCTCCTTCCCAAGCTCCCAGACCTGTAAGCTCCCTCAGCTCTTTAGTCAGCAATTTATTCTGAGCTGGCACAGTAACTGGTGTCCCAGCATGTTAACCGTTCTTCCTTCTTCAGCTTTTTTGTGTCCAGGTAGCTCCCTTCAGAAATCTCCATTTCCTGATTTTGTCATTGCTCCAGAAGCAAATCGCCAGTCTTTACCAGTTCACTGCTTCAATTTGAATGCAGTGTTCCTTTATGTCAGATGTAGTTCATGTGTATATTTTTAACAATAAATGCTAAGGCTTTGTACTCTCAACCCATTTGTACACCTAAGTGGTCATAGTTTTTCAGAGCTGTTTGTGTTTGCAGCTTATCAGCCCTACCTTCTAATTATATCTTGTAGTTGTTACTGCATACCAGCTGGGCAAAATCCTGTTAATTATTCCAGAAATGGAATCTCAGCATTGTTTGTCTGAGGTTGCAGAGGAAACAGTTGGATATATGCCTGGAAAGCCTATAGGAATGATCTTGTTCCCAGGATACTGTTTCCTCATGGTTCTTTTTCAGCTGCATGCCCAGCTGTTATTGTAGATCTTGGTGGGGCTGCTGGCTGGCTCTGTTAAGAATGGCACTTCATTTACACTGGAGGTAGTGGCAGAGCTGGAGTTGGGACCCAGCAGCGTGTACTGTATACATTCAGTACCCCTTTGCTTTGTTCAGGTGACTGCTCTTAGACCTGTGTGCATTCAGCACCTCTGAAAATGAAGCCCTTAAAAGCCTTACACCACATAACTGTAAGCTGAGATTCTCAATATCAGTGGAGGCACCTTTTAATGTTCCTCGTGTGTAGGGTGATCTTGGTTGCCAAACTTTTCCTTTGATTGAGTATGCCACTTTTCTCTCATTTGCCTTTTCCCATACTCCTCTTGTTTCTTAGGTACATCAGCCTCCTGATACCAGAAGTCTGGTCCAGCAGACAGATGACCTGTTAACTCAACTGTCTGAGGAAGTTGCCATTGATGAGCATTACAGACCAAGAGCTCAGCTTCAAGGTTTCTATTTTGGCTTCCAAAGACCTGTTTATGTCTAATAATGTATGTGCTATATTGAGAAGGGAATATGTGCCTCCTTATCTACCTTGTGAGCTGGGTGTCCAATTTGTCCATATCTTCCCTTTATGACCCCCAAACTGACCCAACTGAACTATCTGGCTCCTACTGGGTCTCAGTGTCTTTGCTTGGAGATGGTTCCTTCTCGTCAGGGTTTGTATTACTCAGATTGCTCGTCTCTGTTTCTCTAAGGTAACCCTTCCCTGGGGAGGAGCTGTTGCTACTCCTGATGCACCTGTGCACTGTTACAAAACGTCGGAACCGGGCATACCGTTATCTTCCTCACTGCAGTGAGGAACCACGTCCACACAGTGGTTTCTCTGTAATCTCACTGCAGACCACAGATTAACTCATTTTCTTCTCTTCATATACAGTGAGATCCTACTGGCACACCTTTTCCCCTTATTACCCAGTTTCATGGAGAGCAGCAAGGTGCTCTCCTAGCATTGCTTTGGTCATGTTTTCTGTGCCAAGGAACATTGCTGCTGAATGACTGGCATGTTCTGCGTGTCTGTTTGCAGCTGTTGGTAGCCAAAGTCTGAATGATCTCAGTCGGGAAAGTGAAGGTTGTGTTTGCCCAGCAAATCTGGACCCAAAACAGCTAGAGGAAGAGAAGAATAAACTTCTGGCAGAAGCTGCTGCTGAGCTGCGGGAAGAGAACACTAGGCAGGAAAAGATCCTACAGGTTGCCAAGAGACTGGCAGCACTCAAAGGCGAGGACCCAGAGAAAGGTGGGTAGCAGATGAGAATACAGTACCAAAAGAGGAATCAGGTTACTGTGACAGAGTAAATTATTTTCTGAGTAGGTGTTTATCCATTTATTTCTTCTGTTCTGCAAGAAACAGTCTGAGATTTTTTTCTGTCTGTAAAGTTGTCCAGGTTGGTTCATCATGAAATCAGTATGAAAGGTCTAAGTTGAGGGTAAAAGCCAGACCTGTAGGGTCAGATTGCTTTGTCTTGCACCCTTCTTTGAGATAATTCTAGTGTGCTCTAATGAGTTTAACAAAACTTTTAAAATGAAAGCTCTTGTTATCGTGGGGATTGTTTCCTCTCTTCCAGTGCTAAAACCAAACAGTAACATCCTTTTTGAGGAACGCACACCTGAAAAGGATCTGTCTGTGTCAGAGCCAGAATGCCACAACCAGCTCCCACCTCAAAGAATTGTCCCTGGTGCATAAGTGAGCACAAGGTTTGGGGCAGGTGTGGGTTACAGTCTCATGTTTCTACCTCCTACAGTTACACTGGAAACCTACAAACTCCCTGACAGTGATGAGGAAGTGGCTGAGGAGGAAGCCATTCACAGAGTGCTAAAACAGGTCAGAAGTGGCAGCTGTGGCCTTGTTTATTTTCCTGTGGTTATGCCCAGTGTGTGTGTTACCTGATGAGCATACAAAGGATGTATTTTTGTTCCTGAGTTTCATCCCTTACCCTCCTAGTGCTTTTCCAATACTAGCTCCCATGGGCCATTCAGTTATTTTTACAGGTAATTGACAATACTTCTAGTCTGTCACACTGTCTTTCTCATTCAGGCTTACTGTCTTCTGTGCGTGTGTCTTCTGTACAACCCCACTCTGCTGGTACTGCCTTACTTCTTGTTCCGTCTTTTACCCCAGCCAGTTAGAACATGGGTGATGAGATGTGTACTGTGTGGGACAGCTTATGCCGGCATTTCTCACTAAAATGTCTCTGAATTGTCTTGCAGGCAGACTCCAGCTTGCTGTGCTTAAGTTTATGTCTGTCACATGTGTGTGATTGGCATGATGTTGAGGGCCTGGTGATAGCTGCACTGCAAAGCAAGAGTGTGTTAGCTGCAGGCCCCTGCTGCTGCAGACTGTCCACAATGGACACACAGTGCTCTGAGTGCAGAGCTGTCTGGATAACACCAGATGTATTCAGACTTGTCATCTCCTGTTACTGCATGAGAGCAAGAAGGGCAGGAGGTTTAGGGCCTAGAAGGAGGCTCCCAGCTGTGTTTGAAACAAGAGACTTCTTGTTTCTCTTGTTACCAGCTCACAGAGGAAGCAGCCCTGGATGAAGCAAGTGGATTCAACATTCCCCCAGATCAGACCACCCAACCAGGAGCCTTGCAACAGAACCTGAGTAAAAAAGCAAAGAAAAAGGTCAGTGAGCTGGTCAGGATCTCTTGAATTGATACATTCCAGCGTGTCAGGAGAGCACAGTTTTGCAGCAAAAGTTTGCTGTATCCTAGGCTTGATGCACAAAAAAAGTTAACCAACCAGTTTCTCCAGAGCAGACAAGCCAAGCAGCTTCTGCAAGGCTGACTAGCCCTGAGCTCAGCTGTGAATCATCCTTGTACTTTTAAAAGGAGTTGTACCCTGGAATACAATTCCTTTCAGGGTGGCTTTCTGTTAAATGTTGTGGTGTCATCTAAACCAAGAGAAGCTGGTAGAGACTTCACAATATGGATGTTAGAGAAAATATATATGTGCATATATGTATATATATATATATATAAAAAATATATGTATATATGTATAATTAGACCAACAAGGCCACAGTCTAGTACCATACAGCCTGAACCAGAGTAAATGGAAGGTTTGCCAGTGCTTTCAGCACGTGCAGAATAGAACTTCTAGATAGTAATCTACTGTCTGTGTTCTCGTATAATGTCAGAGGAAGGAATTAGTAGCAAGATATCCTATGCTCAGAGTGGAATCTGACGTACTATGGAAATACATACACGATCTCTAATGTATATTACAAGAATTAAATAGACCTGTGACTCAGAGGCACCTGTCAGGCCTGCTCCCAGTGGAAGAAATTATATAATTGTAAGCATTATCGAAAACATCCATCTCATAGGTATGACACCTTGCATTTCTGGGATTACTGATGTAAAAGATAGCATTAGGAAAAGGTTGTGTTAGGAAGCTGCTTTTGCCAGTGTCCAGGTACTATATCTCAATGTGTGTATGACTGTTCAGTTCCACAAGATTTCTCTGTAAGGGAGAAAGAGATCATAGTTGGCCTTATGGATATATTTAAATTATGCTTTCAGAAGATCTTTTTGTCCCAACCTCAGGTACAAATGAATAGTAGGGGCCTTTCGGCAAATCACTTCCTTTGTCCCACAGTTTTCTTTAACAGGGAGAAAACAATGCCCTCACCTCCCCATTGCTTTCCCTTCCCACATAACCACTTTCAGCAAAACTGCTTGATCGCTTGCTTTTGCAGCAGGAATTGTCTGTCACGTGGTATTGTGGTGGTGCCTGCCAGAACACCTGGGCTTCATGCCCTTAACATAGCACAGACAATGTGGGTGTTTGTGGCTATAGACACTAAATGAGGCTGAATACCTGTTTACATTCCAAGCAACACAGATTCACAACCAAATTCTAGGAAGTGCCTTGTGTTTTTATTTAACCATCTAGACATATATGGAGCCTATCCTTGGGCTTTGGGCAAGTTTGTCTCACAGACTTAGGATCAAGAGAGAATAAACTATGCACCATGTGACAGGTCACTGTGGCCAACTGCATTTCAGTGAAAGGCCTGTGTTGTCTCTGCTGGGGTTTGAATTCTGTGCCTCTGTTTTCTGTGTAAATTAGAGCCAGACTCCAACCACCACAGCCCTTTCAAGGGCAGATGATAGTGATGAGGATGAGTTACCCTGGTGCTGTATCTGCAATGAAGATGCCACTTTGCGCTGCCATGGCTGTGACGGGGACCTCTACTGCCAGCGCTGTTTTTGGTAAGCAATTCCTCTGGGTCTGAGGGAAGGATCAAAGATAAGCTTGGCCTCTCCTGTTTGTTTTTCTTGTTGGACAGGCAGTAGGAGGCAAGATTTGAAGAATCCAGATTTTAGCTGATGCTAGTTGTTACAGAAATATTTTGTGTGATCAGTAGTTATCCCAGGCTTCAGGGAATAAACTGGTCCTAGGCAGAAATGCTTCAGTGCATGTTTGGGCACATTGTCTGAGTGTTCTCTGGAGCAGCTGATAGGCTGCATTACGTGGGATGGGATAAATGGACCATTGTTCAGTGACTCCTACGGCTTGTTAATGCCATTGATGGATGACCTGGGCTGGATTCCCTTAAAGGGGGAGATCAGATAGTATAAATTTCTGAGGCTTTTCTTAGGTTGAGCCTTAGCAATCTTAGACCATATTAAAAAAATCTTCATTGAAATATGTATGTGTGAACCTTTTTTTACCAGTCAGGCCTTGCAGCAGCTGTAGTCTTGGTTTTTAAGCACCTGTAGCTTGATTTTTGAGAAAATTTTCATGCCTTGGATTTGGATGGTTAATACCTTTGAATATAAAGCTCTTCCTAACAGGTTGTCCGACTTCTCTTTTTTCATGCCTCAAAAATACTGGGTAGTTGGCTGGGTTCTCAGATTAGTGCTGGATGACATTTAGACTGCAGGTTGCTAAAAATCTGGTTGGGATAATAAGAGATGCTTTTGTGCATATTGTCTCCTTTCGTGCAAATGTTTTTGTAGACAAATGCAAATGCAGTGGGGGAAAACCATGTGAAAATGTAAAGAAAACATATGATTGGCAATGTTAGATTATTAAAAACAAAGCATACAAACAAAAGTATCTGACAGCAAACATCGATAAAAGCAGAATCATCAGGTGAGTGTATCAGTCACATGCTGCAGATGCAGGCTTGTTGCTGAACATGGGTAAGATAGCTGCCAGTATACTGCATTATTTTCAGTTATTTTCCAGAATCTTCTGGAGCAGACTGTCATTTTGTCTGTTGTCACAGGAGTTGCTAATGTCCCTGGACTCACAGACATAGTGCTGAAAATGAGTCATTAGTTACATGAATCTCTCCACGAGAGAAAGAGACAAAAGGACCTGTTGTCATTTTTGAATCCAGAAGACAAGGATGAGCAGACCTTCCCATAAAGCACCTCAGAGGTTTCTGTTACAAATAAGTATCTTAAGTAGTCAGTCCACATGGCGGCCCATCAGGTCCTCACAGCTAAGCCCTGGGATAAGTTTCTAGTTAAGGGCTGCTGGGAGATATCTTGTGCAGTGGCTAAGGGTGAATTCCTGGTCTGGGTAATTACCTCTGACTGCGCTTTGTATTTGCTTCTCAGGGAAGGTCATGAGGAGTTTGACCTGAAGGACCACCACACCTCCCGCTATCATCTTCCTTGCATACAGAAGTGATCGCACTCTTCATAGGCAGAAAAGGAGCTGGAGAATGGGGAAATGGAGGAGCCGACCAGATGGGAAGAATCCAAGTGGATTTGCAGCCAAAACGGGTGATGTTTTGGACAGTTAAAGGATGTGCTGTAATCAGAGAGGCTTGGAGGGCGCGTGACTTTGTATTCACAAATACACCAGAGAAGTGCAGGTTTGCTGTGCATGCTTGGGGATAAATGAGGACTTGATATGAGGAGGTGGATGCAAGTCCATAAATACAGATGGTAAGGCAATGCGGGTAGCAGTAAAGATGTGTGTTTAAGGCAGTACTGACTGGCTGATAAACTTCCTGCTTTTACTAACAGCTTATATACTGGTTCAACAGGCAGCAAAGCACTTTGCATTGAGAAAACTATATTGTGATCACGTGTGTGATGAGACCTTCGAAAGCATAATAAAAATTATTTACAGAGGCCTGTGGTTAAAGTCTCTCCTGAAAATGCCTGATATCCCTTTACAAAGTGTTGCCTTCTTGTAATGGTATGTTAGTCCTAGTGCCAAATGGCTTAGGGAAAGAAATGAAGAATCATGAAGTCATCAAAAATGTTTCTGTGGTGTGTCTGGAAAAGGTGCAGGAGCTACTCTGCCTTGATGGGCAGTGTTGCTCACTGACTTGAAATGAAGGGTCCTTTGTAAAGGTAATCCGCTACTGATACACAGTGGTGTGATCTGCAGTGGCTGTGCCGAGGTCACGCGCTCTGTAAGAGCAACATGTCAGTCTGAAAGAGTTGCGTACTAGTCTGAAAGCAGGATTTGGCTTTGTTTATTATTTGTTCCCCTGGTAGGATAAAGATGTTACCTGTGTGATGCTCTTTCTCTCGTGAAGCTCAGTTACATATGTCCATATCTCTCCCTGGAGACAATCCAGACGCAAGTGGCACTTGCCAGTGCCCAGAGCACCCAGAATTGCTTCAAATACCCAACTAAACTTGTTGTAATTAGGCTCTATTATTCCATCAGGATGAGCTCTTTCCAAATAATGTGACTTCTGAGAGAGCTCTCTCAGGTTGACAAATTCCAATGGCAACAAAACAAAGGATTTGCCTTTGACAGGGAATTTCCAATGAATCTTGCCTGTCTGGTTTGACATGGCCACTCCCAGCTGTCTGCCTTGCCCCTGTGCTTAAGGTCACTGTCTCCAAGGTGAATTGATGAAACAGTGTTTGCCTGCACCTCTGTCACCTCTGGTCAGAGGACAGCAAATAAATTAAACTGCTGTTGAAGTTGGGTTTCTGCTAACGTGCTGCACTGGATCAGAAACCTGCTTCAAGCACTGTAGAATAGTAATACTACAGCTTAACACACTAAAAATGGCAGGCATATCCAGCAGTGCCATCAAAAGCTTTCTTTTAGGAAGGGATGGCAAAACCCGACTTCGGTGGAGAGGGAGGATCTTTCTCCTGGAGTCCTTGCTTCACCCAGTGCCTGTCTCCTTGGGACAGGTAGATGGGAAAACTATTTGAGTTGTTTTGATGCAAGAGCTCACAATGAACCCTGTATTACACAAAATTTACGTTACAGCCCTGAGGAGCTTGCAGTCTTAAAAATGAAACCAAAATGCTGTTCTGGCTTTGTGTTACTATAGAATTATCACTTATTCATTGCTATTTGACATGGGTAATTAGTCTGATAGTAAGACAGCCCGATTCTGTCTGAGGTTAAATCCTTCATGTTTTGCATATACAGGGGAAGGTGCAAATATCTTTTCTTATATCTCTCCTAGGATTGATCTACTCCTTTGGGCTTCAGCCTGTGTCTTTTCCAAGCAGGTTCTAGTAATTTTACTTCTTGATTTACAGCTACAATTGCTTTTAATATTTTGGTATGAGCTGGTGTGATACTTGCAACAGTTTGGATGCTTCATCAGCCACCACCAAACTGAGCTCCCCTGCAGTTAGGCAGCCTGTGTCCTGTAAGCCCTGCCCTGTTCACATCAGGAGTAATGGAGCAAGTTACAGCCGGAAGCAGTTTATTTAGATTCCCAGATTGGTTTCTGTGAGGCCATCCCAAGGAATCCAGAAATGCACCCAACCCATTACCTGAAATAGAACTTAGTCATACATGGAAGAGTCTCTTCAGTCATACAGACACATGCTGCTGCTTTCCCTGCACCACTAATGGACATTTTTGTGGCTGCTGCACTTTCTGCATGTAATGGGCCATTTTAGTAGCAGCCAAGTCACTTTCCCCTGAAAAGCCATTCCCACTGTAGCTGTTGCCTCAGTGAACTCCATGTAGGAGGGGCAGAGGGGTATCCAGATCAGCTGTCTGCAGAAAGCACACCTAGCTGAATCTGTTGTTGTGAAAGAGGAATGCTGCATGACCTTTAAGTGGGCAGTGCACTGTTAGCTGTGCTGCTTACTCCTTGTCTTTGTCATTGAAAAGGTGCTGGTAAACAAGTAAAGATACTGGCAAACAATCAGTTCCTGACAGGCCAGATCAATTTCAGTCATAGCCATTCAAGGACTGAAGACACCTTGGCATCTTCAAGAAAGATTCAGCTTGTTTGCTTCTATCTTTGTAGCAAGGCATGAGGGACAACGAGATTTTCTTACCCTCTCAAAATATTTTGTATGTGAATTATCAGATGTAGGCTCCACTCCAACAAGAATGCAAATTAGAAAAGCGCATGAACTTTCATACATTCTGAGTTATCTTGGTATAATCAAGATGGCAAAGTTCCTTTAAAGCAACTTACTTAGACAATATCTACGTACTTGTGCTAGTGGTGGTGCTGAGAAACAGCAAAGTTAATTGGAAGATGTTTGTAAAAAATTTTTCAAACATCAATTTTAATCTTGTGGTCTAGGATGAGAACAGCCAAAACGTAAATAAAAACAAGTATGATTTACTACTGTTTAAGAACTAAGCAAAAAAGAAATTGCTTTTCCTTTTGCACAAGTGAGCTGAGAAATCATCTAACACTGGCCACATGTTGCCTTGCTCCCCTTGCATCACACTGTGCTCAGCTGAAGCACTCTAACATGGTACTGATGTGCATATGTATCAGAACCAACTGCACAGGGTAGGGGCTGCAGCTTACTCCTTTCCTGCTACTTGCAGAATAAGCATGAAGACAACTTCTGTCAAGCAGAGTTTTGAGAACCTGCTTTTTCCTTGGGTCTAACAATGTTTACCTTAAAGCATAGATAAAAATTCTCTTCGCATCACTCCATATTGAAGAAATACAGAACAATGCCCAGAGGGGAGAAAGTACTTCTCTTGGGCCCGAGGAGAGGCATGTCATGTCTTTGTGCTGTTGCAGCTCAGCAGAATAAAACAAAGGCTATTGGTAGGGTATGTCTGTAATCTGGACTCCTGTACTGCTGTGCTGTAGCTAATTGCATCTCTAGTTTAGGACTCTGTTCATGACCTGTCCACCTAGATCTTGCACCTGAACTTCTGTTTGATCCTAGTCTGTTTTTAACAGTGCTCAGAGCTTTTTGTCAGTTTCTCAAGAGATGTAATACATTAGTCTTAGCAGGTGTCATCCATAAGCAATGCCAGATCTGCAACCATTGCAGCTCTGGATTAAATTTTGTTATTGTTATTTTACTGACAAAGTTGGGATTTCAAAAGGGCAGGCATGTCCTACTAGCCCCTTTCTAAGCCCAAAATGGCATTTTCCAAGGATTACCATAGATATATATTGGACCTGATAAAGAAAGACCATTTCTCCAACCTAGTGGGTGAGGCTTAGAGCATCTTGGAGCAGCCTTAGAACAAGACATGAGCTCCACAGCTTGCCAACTTCCAGTCAGATACAAGAACAGCATGTGAAGGGAAGCAGGCCTTTACATCACCATTGTTACTACAGCTTGGATTTTGTCCTCTCAGAGGACACAGTCCACAGTTTGTTCACTGACATCTGGAAAACAGGAGAGAAGAACATAATAATAGTCATCACTGCTACTGATAAACATGGAAAGACTAATGCATTTAAGATATTTCTGGTCCAGCCCAAGAATGCTTGTTATCTAACCTGCATCTCCCTCTGGTTCCGGAGTTGGTTCCTTCTGCCCATGTCTGACAAAACAAACAAAGCATGTACTCAAAAGCTGGCCTTGAATGTACTGATCCATAGGAGCCCCTCTGGATGCAACCCCTCCCTTGTGTTTGAGTGGCAGGCATAAGTGTAGGGACAGGGCATAATGTGAGAGTGCTCTGCCTAAGCAATCAGCCTCCATTTGCTGTCTTATTTCCCAGTCACGTGTCAAGTTACTGACTTGCTGAGAGCTGGATGTAGTTTCCTCTGTATTTTTCCAGACAAACATTAGTTGTAGCCAGAAGAGTTTGTGCAGCAAGATATTGTGTCCCACTTCACTGCTTATTTGTGAGACCTACCTGTCTGCAAAAGAGTTGCTCTGAGATGCTCCCTGAAGGGAAGTCGGGAGCAGGTATTTTTTTTCTTCAGTTTTTCTTTAGTCTCTAAAAAGAGCAAAAGCAAGCAGTGCATGGCTGCTTTTCTCTGTTTTAATATAAAATAAGTATTTTTCCAACATATTTTTAACCTAGGAGAAAAATAATTCCCAGACCTTGTTCCTTTAGAAGGCACTTCTAAATCATTAAGTCTTAAATTCCACAAAAAGGAAAAAAAAATTAGCCATTAGCCTTAGCAGCTGTTTCACCAGCTTCCCCGTAAGTAGACCAGGAGCACTCGAACATTTTCCTTCCATCCTGCAGTGTATTTTCTGTCCAACCTTCATAAATAGCAGAGGCTTAATAAGACTTACAAAGTATGTGCAATGCTGTCGAGTCAGGTACAGCAGTAACAGGCAGGAGATCACAGTTGGGTCCCAGCCAGACTGAAAGGGGGTGCAGCTTAACAGTGGCTGATTTTCCATGTTGATGCATGAGTGATAACCAATGCCTTGTTTTCCTTGCAGTGTACGGAAAAAAAAGAAGTCTTGATGAGCTCCTGAGAATTGTATTCAGTGCTCCTTGGCCAGCATGGAAATTCCTAGAAGAAACTAAAGGAAGGACATCTTGTCCTGTTCCTCAGGTTAACATGCTCTTTAAGAATCAGGAAAATGTAGTCTAGCTCCCTGCTGTGTGTGTAGATCTGGGAGGAGTGGAGACTTCAAGCCAACTGGTACAAAGTTGACAAACTTGGTGATGTTTCTCAATAACAATAAGTCCTAAACATTTCAGAATTTCTGTTGCTGATCCTGGTTTTTGTGGGGAAGATACGCATTTCCTTGTGACCAAAGCTGGGTGTTCCATGTGAGCAAAGTCATTTCTTCTGAGGATTGGTGACTCTCCGGAGACCTCTCAATCGACTAAGCAATTCCGTAATGAAGTCCTACAATAAAAATTGGTTGAAGAAGGATGTCACTTTAATTGCAGTGCTCATCAGCCCAAAAAGTACCATGGCATTTGCATCATTCCCATATTCACCCTCATGTTGAGCAGAAACCAGAATTTTGACATATATTGAACAAACCTGTTTTTTAGCTTAGGAAAGGAGACTTTATGATGGATGAGAAGGGTCTAAAAGCTCCTCTACTTCCCTTCCCCTGTCTCTGTTTGGAACAGCGATGCTTACTTCCTCCTCAGGAGTTAGCCAGCCCCTCTTCATCCCAGATACCTGCTTTTTCCACCTCCTGGTGCTGTTGTTCTCTTTCAGGTTCCACCGCTTCCTGTTGCCACCATAACCTCCTGCCCACTTCTGCTGCCCTCCCAATCTAGGGCAAAGCAAAGTGTCCCTCCTGTTGAACCTGTAAAGCTCCATATTGTGGATTGCAAACCATCTTGGAGCTGTGCCAGTTCTATAAGGAAGTGGCTGGCAGAGAAGAGGTGGAGCAAAACATGTAGGACTAATGATAATGTTGAGCAGGGGTTGAGGACAGGCCGAGCAGATAGATGAGCAGTTAATGGAGATAAACCATGACTACTTTGCTGACACAGCCAAGGACTATGAACTAAACTGGCCCATCTGGTTATTCCCAGCAGAAGGCAATGTGACTAGTGCAAACTTTACCCTCTTCATGGCAAGTAGCATCATCATAAAGAAGTGTGCAGCCTTTCTTACCCAAAGTTATAGCTATATGTTCTTGTAATTAGGCAAGGTCACTGGAAGTGTTGCAGCTGGTTACCATTTGTGGTGTGTGGAAGCCCAGCTTCCTCACTTGAGTGAGCAGAGGTTACTCTGGAAGTAAATGCCTAGGATCATACATTGTTTTTCAGTCAGTCCTTTTAGAGGAAACCAGTTTGTTTCTTGTCTGCTTTCTGCACTTAGGTTGCTGTGATCTTTCAAGGGTACTGGAATCAAGATCCCCAGGGTGAAAGTACGTGTTTTTGCCAGTGGCGTAGCAGAATCTGTATTCAGCAGGTACTGTGCTGTCCACAAGACACTTTCATGGCTTATGAATCAGTGGAGCAAACTCTTTTCAGTTACTGCTCTAGGAATGTGTGATTCTTGCCTCAAATCTGAAATTCAGACACTCTGAAAACTATTTCTGTAGTGCCAGCTTTGTTGAACCCCCTGCTAGGAGACTATCTGTAATGATTGCTACAGTCCAGTTTAATTTCAGTGATAGTCATGCATTCATCTCATTTTCTGTATGTTCATCACTGTACAGCCACATAGGCTTGACAAGATGTGGAGGCTGAAGGCTGATGTGCAAACAGAATGTTCATGTGCAGTGCATGTGGCTGAAGCAGTGATGGGAACCCCATTTTGCACAGGGGTGTGGAGGGCAGAGAAGGCAGTCCATGTGTGGTGCATACACGCAGTATTGGCTCCACTCCTCTGGACATTGTGGGATTTAACTCTGACTCAAAATCAGTAATCAGTACTTGTAAAGTTCACACAGGGGAAAAAAAGCCACATGTGAAACTAACTTACATGGCCACTGCTCAGCAGTTATCTGCCCAATCCAACCTGAGTGCCCTCCTACATTCCTGTCACTCAAACCTGGAGTGTTTAAGCTGAGAGTGCATTTAGTTAACAGTAAGAAAAGTGGTTATGTGAGCCATATCACTGTCTGTGGCTTTTCTACCCAGAGGACCAAATAGCAACTCAGCCTGATCTGCTTAGGGTGTTCAAAATATGGAATGAACTTCCTTTGATTGTAAAGCATAACTCCTTGTTTGCTCCAGTGCTCTGCCTTCAGCTTGCCCATGTGGATTTACATGTAATTTTATAACACAGAATAAAGTGGCAAACATTATGATTAAACAAATCTGCAGCAGCACAGTATAACACACATACATGTGTGCGTGTGTATATGTGTGTATATATATATATATATATATGGTACTTCACTCACCTCTGTCGGGCTGGAGCACTCATGAAGGATTTCCTAAAAAAACAAGGAGCCATCATTTCAGTATCTTATGAGTTGATCTAAGTCTCCCCTCCCTACAAAAACGGTATATAATCTTGCTACCTTTGACAGACAGAGATACAGGGAAGCATCATGCAACACTGCAAACATATTCTCTACCCCACACACCACTAGTCTTTATGAAGAAAGTCCCTATCTTAAAGTCACCAAGTCCCTCTATCTGACCTGTAGTTTTAATTTCTGTTCTTCATTAGGGACCTCCAGGAGATCTTCAAGATCAATTTGTGGTTCAGGGGCTGCTGCCTCTGTTTCCTCCCTTAGCTAAAAAGGAAAAAACCACCACAGTTAATAAACCTTCAAATTTTTAAGAATTCTAGAGGCCATCTTTAAAGAACTAAGCAGCTGAGTTACAATAAAACTATGCTGCAAAATTGAAGTCAAGATAAAAATCATCTCAAAATGATGAGGTTCTTACAATGAGGGCATGGATTCCAGTCCCTTTGTGGTGTCAGCCACATATCCTGATGACATTCTTCATCTTTTCCCACCACTACACTGCTCAGGGATCATCACCCATCGTGGGGAAGACAATTTCAAGAATATCCAACTGCAATTGCCAACTGCAATGCAATGTAAGCCAGCCTGTGACACCTTCATCTATGAAGAGTTCACCAAACAGAACTCCACCAGGCTTAATCTCACAGAGACATAAATAATGCAAGGAGATTTTAGGCTTTTAGGCTAATTACAGTCACATACATTTTATTTATACTAAGGCTTTTTGCAGTAATGGAGAGAAAAACAATTACACTGCTGAAAGACCTAACAGTATTTTGCCAGCTTTCTTTAACACACATGAGAGGGATATAATAGTCTCCTTTAATGTAAGAGGGGCCACAGGTTTTGGTGATTGGAGTGATAATCTTGTACTGCATGGGGCTATTAGTTGGAAACATTAATAAACTTGGTTTACAGACACATTTTAGCTTCACAAGTCTCTACAAGACTGTAAGGAAAGCAGGCTGTGTTTTCCCTCTGTATTTGCAAAATGAATCTTTCACACACAACACTAGTGATATTTTGGTATAGTAATCAGTAGAATAAGGATACTGGGTAAATAGTGCAGTACCTGATTGCCAGGTAGCATTTATGGATGTGTATGTAAAACATTAAACAATAAAGGTAATACTTACAGGGAAAAAAAAGAAGCTTTTCGCAAGTAGTTTCTGATACCAAGCCAGAGAGGAAGTAGAAAGCCTTATTTAGCTTTCATATGCAGCTGACTTAACAGTAAATAAGAAACCAGAGTTAAATATATTGCACTATGACCAACATAGTATTTCTTCTTGAAAGTAATATTTTTCATGTGGCTCTTTATAAAACAGGTGTTGATCCAGTCTGACTTTGGTTAAGAAGCTAAGTAGGCCAGGAAGGCAAGATGTAGTAGGAACTCCCTGTGGCTTTTTAGTCCTGGTTTGGATGCTGTTCTGGCTTCCATGTGCAAGGAATCATCTCGAAAATCACAGAGGCTTAGTTTTGTTGCAAATAAGCCTCATGACAGTACACATCATAGCATTCAGATTACCCGTATCAGGAGGTGATGTTTGAACTTCCAAGGAGGCCCAGACGAGCAGGGCAACTAAACAGTCTTGCCACAATGCACAGAGGAGAGCCAGATGACCTGCTGGACATGCTGGACACCTGGGTGATTGCAAGTAATTTACTGTGGCACATGTATGTATTTGAAAAGATCCTATTAACAGCCTCTGACCTGGCACAGGTTATGTAGTTGGCATCATGTTATGTAGTTCCTGGTAGCAAATCTCTTATGCTGGCCTGAATACACCAGGAAGCAGGGAAATCTGTTGTGCTGAAGAGGTGCTAGCAAAGGCAATCCACTGGCAATCTGTTCCTCTAAGGACATGGCTGGGCTTCTCACTTGTGCCTGCTGGGATTTTGTAGTAGGGAAAAAGATCCCCTCTTTGGGCAGCTACTCTGATGACAGTAAGCAGTTCTTAATTCTCCGAAAAACAGAAATGATAATGAAACCTGACTTGTTTTGCTGACACCTTTACAAGTGTAAAGGCCTATCTCTGTAGACTTCAGCAAGTACGAGTAGCACATCAGGAGCCCCATCTTGAGTCATGTTACTGGTCATACCAAATGCTTCTCATCTGTCCCAAAAAAAAAAAGTCCCCAAAACTAAACTCTTTGAAACTGCAGTGATTGCCCAAAGGGCAAGATGTTCTGTTAAACAAAGCAGCAGCCATTCTACCTGCTTATCTCTGGCAAACCTCCGCAGTCAGGCAAAGGGCTCTCTGAACTGAGCTAACAACTCCAGAGACAGTCCCTTAAATGCCTGTCAGGCATGGTTGGGAAGCAATATTGTCACTGCCACTCTTTTGGAAAACCTCACTCACCAGGACTAGCCACAGACACACTGAATTTTGCCTGTCTGACTGGGTCTGGTGATAACTTCTGCTCCCATGTGCACTATATGTTTCATAATGCATTATGGAGAGGCCTAAGATACAGCTGAGAATATATTACTATTATTTCATAAGCTATAGAAAACAACTGGAAATTCACACCTAAATTGAGAGATTAGTCATTTTTACTAAATAAACTATGTTTGGGAAATCTAAGAATGTTAATTAACAGAACAGAAGCACTAATATACTCATTTTCAGAGGAGCCATGCATTTGCAGCAGCAGGAAGGACCTTTTTCTCCATATTTGTTTTCTGCTGCCTGTTCTTTGCATATGGCATAAATTAAAATAGAAATGAACTATTTTTGTCTTTCAACATGGCATGAGAATCTGGTACATTCCCACAAATATCAAATAGGAAACACAGAAAATGATAATGATTATGATAGTAAAAAACAACAGCAACAACAATAATGACAGACTCAGAGATAGTTCCTGAAGTTTGGGTCTTCAGCTGTGGATGTGACATCATTCTATGGCTCTCAGGCCAAGAAAATCAGCCTGGGTAGGCAAATCGTCTCTATGCCATCATGGCAGATAGCACAAAACCCACATTTCCTGGGATGTGCTGACATGTCTGCTTCCACTGTTGATTGCAATTTGAAACTGCTAATGCTCAGAGCAGAAGACTAAGCAATCATCAGCTCTTTTTTCCTTGTATCTCAAAAGTGTGCTTAATGTTGTGCTGGGGTGCAAATACAGAAAACAGGACAGAAGGGTTTGGCACTTCATTTGGTCTGTCCACATCCAGGACATAAATAAGCTGTTTTACACAATTTGTTAAACCCATCTGTGGCATCTGTTGAAGATGCACTGGGCTGTGAATCAAGAAAGCTATGTTCTCTTACTCTATCAGCCACTGCCCTACAGAGAAAAGCAAAACCTTAGTCAAGCTATTTAAATGAGTTTAAGATCATGGTGTACAATGGGGGAAATCCTTTCACTTTTTACTGTACCGCACACCAAAGGATTATCTCAAACACAGAAAATCACTATTCTGAAAGCACCCAGTGTAAGTGCCATGCATCTAAGGACAATCTATGAACAGGAGTGATAGTACAAGGTTAAAATTTCAGTGTACTGAGACAGTGCTGGAACTTGAATGTCACTAACCCACTGGAAAAATGTAATGTACCTTGCAACACCTGAAGGAAAGATCTGCATCATTCAGGTGCTGGATGTAGGCACTCCTGGATCTTTCCTAGTGGGACAGCTCTCAGGCAGGCAGGAAGAATTTAGGAGGGCCTGTTCCTGGTGCAAAGGGAAGCTCAGGCAAGGAAGACAGCGCTGGGGATTTGTGAAACTGAAGAAATAAGATCTCTACATTTGAGCAAAGGGGTTTTTTCCCTTTCTCCCCCTGCTGCCAGTAGTGTGTCCAGACTCTGCAGCTACGGATACAGCATCTTCTGAAGTGTCTCATTCAAAGAGCAAGTAGATCCTCACTGTTGTGTCAAAAAGGAACAGGAATACACTGTAACCCAGCTAGCTCAGATACTGCTCGCTGCACAGCCCTCGACACAAGGAGCTCAGCCACAAGAAGCATCCTGGGTTTATACATCTCTCTAGGTTCTGCTACTCAGGCTGAGCAATAGCTGCACCCTGTCAGTGGGTGCAACACCAGGCAGTTCAAAGCTAGTTGGATTGTATCAGTGCAAGCTTCTCTGCCTGCTCACACACCAGTCAGAGAGTGCTGCAGCAGGTGGCACAGAGATACCTGCTGGAAGTTGAAGATGAGGAACTATTTCCAGTGAGGCAGAGCAAGCAAACCTCTGTTCCAGCACACAGGGCCTCTAACCCATTCACCTGACAAGCAAGGGGCTGATTTGCCCCAGCTACTCACCCGACATTGGTACAGCTCCTGCAGCTGGGCATTGATCCATTCCTCCAGGTCTAGCCAGCGCTGTAGGTCTTTGCGGTTGTACTTTATGGTCAACTTGCCCAGTTTCCTGTGTGACGATTCCTCCCCAGGTTTCTCTGGTGTCTGGAAAGTCACCCGGGGCAGTGCACTGGAGTTGCTGGCCATCCTCACCGCTTCCTCCTGTGACAGCAGGAACTCACTTTCCTGGGGGCTCCCTCACACCTTTTCTCTGTCCCCTTTAAACAAAGCCTTTCGGCAACTAGTGTCTCCCAGCACAAGCTACTCACAGATGCCGAAGATGGGGTGCATTGGTGATCCCAGGGAGAGGGATGGGGGCGACCACAGGGCTGGGGCAGCAGCCAGGCTCTGCAGGCAGAGTTACAGCTGCAGATTCTTGGGTTTCACCATCAGATGTGCTGACAGGAGCAGGGAGGCAGGCGGAGTTGTTGTTGTAATAACATCTGTTGTTAAAAGAAGCCAAGTGAACCAGGGAATTGATGAACCATGTTTGTTAATATTTAACGCAAGTCAGCTCCAAGAGGTGGGGAAGAAGGAGGTTTTAAATTACTGTTTTCCTACAGGCATAACTTACATGCATGTGCAATTCCATTGGGCTGATCCATACATAATGCATTGAATCCTCCTGCAGTTCACACTCAGTAAACTACTTTGCCTGCAGCTACAGGGTTTAGCTACCATCAAGATGGTATATTTGGCATTTTCCAGCTAAAGCACTGAACCCAGCACAGATAAGAAGTGGTCTGAAGTCAGGCAGCTTGTCCACTGTTTTACAGCAGTAGGTCAGGAAATCACACTGCAACCCAAAGTGTGGCTTAGCAGCTCCATTTTACATTGTTCTAAATTCTGTAAGGTTACTCCAGCTCTCTCAATAATTTCTGTAGAAATCCTAATGACATGAGTTTGAGATTATTTGAGCAAGAATTTTCTAGGATAAAAGAAAATATCTGTGCTCTTATTAGGAAAAATGTACGGTATTTGATGTGATGGCACTGCAGGGGAAGGTCTGACTAGGGATATTGCACCATCTCCTTCCCACAGAAAGGTATTCACGGTAAACAGGTTCACCTGCTGAAGCATCATAAACTGCTATCAGACTATATATTATCATTGCTTGGTTTACAGTTCCTTCCTAACTGGAAGACAGGTCAAAGGTCTGCAGCATTATTGCCCTACACCATTTAGAAGGATGCATGTGAGCAGTGCAGTTGAGAGGAGCAGAAATCAGGCTGGCCGTGTTTACGGGGTGCCCGGACCCTGGGACACCTGTGTCCCTCCAGACACTGTCACACCTCTTTATTTATCTGTTCCCAGAGCCCTCCAGCAACCTGCCCAGGGAGCTGCCCAACCACACAGACAAACCAGCTGAGACCCTCCATCATGAAGCAGATCAAATGCCCCCAGTCTCGTGATTCATGTGGAAAAAGCAAGTAAGTCTCTGCTGCTGGCAGCCAAGGTATTTCCAGTTTGGAGGCCAAGAGCTAGATAAACCAAAGGAAAAGCAAGAAAAGCAACTGACTCTTCTCCCACTGAAAAGGTGCTGCTGGGCAGCATGAGGTAGTCTGCAGGGGAACTGTTCTCTGGAAAGCTTACCTAGTCCCCCTGCCACAGTTCTGTCCCCAGAGGGATGGTGGTACAGTCAGCCAGCAACATCTTGTTATAGAAAAATGAGCAGGGCCATACAGCCCTTCTTTCCATCGTTTCACTCTGTAATATGAGCAAAGAATAAAAGCCTTTTCTGACAGAAAATTCTAAAACTTGCTTTCACAAGAAGAATAAAAAAGTGTTAAAGTATACCTGAAACTGGTATCATCTCTTCTGCTTTTCTGACAGACTGAAACTTCTGTTCAGAATACAACTGTCAGCTATTTAATTTTAGCAGCTTTATCCATTTTTCCTCACTGCTTGGCCATATCCTCCCTTTAATCTCACTCCTGAAACCTTCTTATTTAGACAAAAGTTACACAGAAAAAGCTGTGTTGTGAGAGGCTTGGACCATATTCAGTGAGTGCAGATTCTCCAGAGATTCTTTGCAAAATCCATTGAACACCTTATAATGCCTTTACAACTATTGACTTTTCAAAGGTTAATATGGCCTAAAATGGCAGATATTCACAAGGTAACTCTGGACCAAAGGACACACACTTATCAAGTGAGAAGTTCCTGTCTCCAAATAGAAGTGCTCTATTATGGTGTTCAAGGACTGACATATTTGAGGGGAAAATGGGAAACCCCATACTCTTTGGTCACAAGGAACTCCAGAGAGGCTGGCATTAAGACCAAAGAGGACCAGACTTACAAGAGAAGTTACCTGTCATCACTGAGTCACTCCAAATATTTGCAGTGGCTGAAGGGCTGGCAGGGAAGCTGCCTCCTTCCTCCATCCCCTGTAATGACTCTGGTGCTCTCTATTGAGCAGTTTAGTTAAACTCTACATGAAACATGGGGTTTACCCTGTTAAAATTCTGCCAGCATGGTTGAATTTATGAAGCAGAGGATCCAGAAGTCACAGAAGAGCTGTGAGAACAAGGGAAAAGGGAATTTAACCTGCTCTAGTGTCTCTTCAAGCAGCCTGAGCCACGGTTGAGTTGTAACCTCACTTGGGCTGAGATACCACACCTGAAGAGGTCCACATGCAGACTCACCCCATGGCCTGTACATTATCCACAAGGTAACAAACAGCGCCTTGTGCCCTCGTGCTGCTCCGTCAGTGGCACCCTGCAGCTGAATGAGACATTCAGAGGGTGATCTCACAGGCCCTCTCAGGAAGGGATTACAGGACGTTCATCTTACTGCTTTGGCTTATATCAGCTTAGTCATGAATTCTTTGTAATAAGAAGGTGGCAATATAGAAATAAATGTTTACTGATAAAGTATGCCTTCTCCAGAAATAAACTATTTTAATCTATAATTACAGCAACAGGAAAAAGCAAAACCAGTGCAAGATCTGTCTTTGAGGGTGTGGTAGAAGTTCCTGCAGGCGCAGGACTGGGTGCCTCATTCACGGTAAGGGATATTGTCCCCCTGAATGAGGCAGCATCTCCTACAGGTGCACCAGCAACCTGCCAGTGCTGGTAAATGCCAGCTGCCACCAAACAAGAAGCAGCTTCATGACTCTCTTCACAGTGCCACACCCCATCCTGCCCTTTCCTCACATCACAGCAGACTCACGTGGACAAAGGGACAGAAAGACATTCAGCATTTTGTTTGGACAGGAACTCGGAGATCTCAGGCTTGGCTGGGAGGTGCAATCTTATTTTCGACCTAGTTACCTCTCCCTATAGCCTCGGGCACACAACCTGGACCAAAATTTCTGGAGTGAACACACATACTTGGGCAACTAAATCATCTAATCAGACAACATGTTTTTTCACAAGAGCTGTGCACACATAAGCTCCAGTGGACCTCCTGCTGCAACTGCTGGTGATCATGTGCTCTGCAAACCTGTATCATTTATGTTGGTGAATAAAGGGGGTTTAAACATGGCCACATATTTGAATTGTTTGAAAGAAACACTGTGCCTCAGTTTCCACGTGTGTGACCTGAGGTTGCTGATCCTCCAGGCCTGCCCTAAGAGTGAGGGCCTCTGAAAGGAGGGGAGGATTCAGTATTGTGGAGTTGGACTTTTATGACTCTGGTGCCAGAGAGGCCATGAAACCAAGCTGGGCATACGCATCGTAGTGCCAAGCAGCTGTGACATTGATCCAGGCAGCAGAGCATCCAAGGGCATGGGTCAGATCCAGTTACACTCCTCTGTCCTTGAAGCTAGTAATCTCCATCCCACACCTGTGACCTAAACTGGTGCTTCTCTTTCTCTCCAAGCTGATGACTGTGGTGTGTGCTTAATAATTCAGTAGGGCCCCAGCTCACCTTTCCACAGAACCAGGTTGGCCCCTTTCCCTTGAGTCCCAGACTAGAGAGGAACATTTCCCTTCAAGACAGCAGAAACCACTCTCCACCTGCTTTAGAAAATAATCACTTTCCCTGTGGTTGCAAACATGATAGTTAACACAAATTAAACCAGGGAAGCCAGCAGAGGTGACTGTATCAATACTACAGTGACACCATAAGGTAAAGAGGTTCTGCATCTTCCTGTGAACAGGAACAGGCACAGAAAAAAGTTATGCAGATGAGATAATGTACCCAGGACCGGAGATTTTAAAAGTCCAGAACCCTCAGTGAGCCATCCCAGTATACCCAGCATCTTGATGTTCATCATCTACTTCCCTTATTTTTCAGTGTCTCCATGGAAACATGGAAACCCAAAAGGCTGCACTGTTGCCCCAGAGTTCTAGCGAAAAGAGGGAGAGTGCATCATCTCCCACCTTCAGCTCCTGGAGACTTAAGGAAGCAGACAGGGATTCCCAGCTCACACAGTCCCCAGCTCTCATCTGAGAAGTACTACTGCGTTCCCACCGATGCACGCTGAGGAGCCACTACATTCTTCGGTCAGGTGTCAGTGATCAGTCTTATTCCTTTCCCCTGACACTCTCACATTTCATAAAGCAGCACTTGTACAACACAGAGAAGGAAAAATGACGAGCGCCAGAGGAAAAGATTTTCCAACTTGAGTGATCAACCCAAAATTGCACTATTTGCACTGCGTCAGAAAACAGACAGGTCTCAGCAATAAAGAGGCCAGGTGAGCTAGCATGACCCACCTGCCCTGCCTCTGGCCTCTGTTACTGGCAGTCAAGTGAAGCATAAAGGCTAATGGCTCATCAGCAGTTGAGAAGGGTAAATAAGAAATAGTTGTACCTACTGCTTTGGCACACCAGAGCAGCAGCAAACCCTGGACCCTCTCATTTTTTAGGCAAGTAATTCTCCTTATCTGTGTCCATCCACAGACATCCTGTAGGTAGCAGGATGAATAAGCACCTTCACTGAGGAAGAAGCCCCCTCTTCCCATTGAATACTTAGGTGAAGCTGACAACATGAATTCGATGCCAAATGGATTATTTGGGGTTCTTCCAAAAGCTGCCCATATTGTTTTGTTTCTCTCCCTCTTGTATTGCTCTGCTGTTTCCTTTCAGAAAGATGCCTGCAACACTGATAGTATGATCAGTGTTTCACGTGGTACAGAGGTTTCAGCAAGTCTTTGAATGCTAGAGTCAGAGAAAGGAAAAGCACAGGCTGAATAGTCGAAGAGCATCTTCCTTGTTTTCCAGCCTGTTTTCAACATTTCAGGCTTGCAGAGGCTTTATAGCTGTTGCACCAAGAAGTTTATTATGATCTGATCCCTGTGAAAGGGTACAGTTATATTTGCAGGGACTGTACTGCTCACACCTGCAGGGAAATTGCCAATCTATAAACAGAGGGGAGAGCAGACTTTCCCAGGCAGCACTGGCAGCTGAGGTGTTGCAAGGTTTCCAAGGCTGTGGTTGCTGTAGGAAGTGATTGAGAAGGAGAGTCCATAGGGAATCCCCTGGCTGATTCTATTCCACTCACAGATGCTATGAAGAACAGCTCAAGTTGCCCATGGGAACTTCAGTCGGAAACATAAGTTTATTCTAGTTCCTGCAAATTGAAGGCTCCTTGCTTGACATTTCAATACCTATCTCCATGCAAAAGCCTAGCACTGACAGGACAAAAATGCAGGTACTTTCTGAGTGTAACCAGTCTAGACACTGTTTCCTGTTTTTCCCTTTCCCAGTGCTCCTGCCCTTAAGGGTTTATCTGGACTAGCAAGATTAAAATAAAAACCAGTGCCATGAAGAACTGTAGCCAAGAACATCCCCAAAGAAACAATATACCTCATTGTAACTCCCTTCCCCAAAGCTACCCTAGATGCAATGGGAACGGCTCTCAGGAGGACTCAGCAGCCTGTCATCCTTTCTCTTGCTTTATTCCACAGGACCAGTGGTTAGTCACAGCCTAATGAGATCCCTTCCTGTCTCCTTCCTTTGCCACATCTTTGTGCCGTCACTTGCATCCGGGTCTCACCCCTAAACCACACCAGGAGGTTTAACCTGAGGCAAATATAACAAAACAAACAAGCAAGCAAACCTGTCTCCCAAGCATTAATTATAGATGGAGCGGTTCCCAGGTAAAACACAGCAGAATGGATTTGTCTGCAGCAGCCAGTGGGACGAGCTGCTGTGAGGAAGTCACTGGCGGATAGTGATGCCACGGAGCCGGGCTGCACAGCAGGGCAAAGGGAAACCTGAATCAGTCTTCCTTATTTTTCTGCCTGTCGGAGCCACTTGCTTCTGGAAGGTGGGCATCCAGCTGCCAACAGGTGCTGGGATCTCAAGAACAATCACATAGAAAGAAGGCAGGTGTTGGAGGCTCCTGCACTGCATTTGTTACAAGCCATGCGTGTCTAAGAGCTCTTTAAATCTTAGTCAAATATTAAACTATGGTGTGGTTTACCCCCGTGAGTCATCCTCTGAATTTTTTTTGCAGACTGAGAGGAGACACTTCAAAGACAGACAAAAGTTAACAATGACTCACTGTTTCAGGACCCCTTAAAAACACTCCCAAGCTATAAAATCACACACCCTACTTCCCCTTCATGCTAATATGAATAATATATGTCTCAGCTAAAGTCATAGAAATTCGTTCATTTTGCAGAAGATGATGGCTGTAATGGGATTTCTACATTAGGAGAGCAAAAATTGAGTTACCAAGTTGTAAGAACAGCTGCTACAACAGAGGGGGATTCCTATTAGAAGCCCTTGATCTTGGATTTAATCTCAATTAAAATTTCAATTACTGAATCCCTCCAAAATAAACTGGACATATTTAGAAACTGTGCTACTGTTACTGAATAGAACTGAGTATAAAGTCCCTATAAAGATATTTAGGGTGAGCAGCAGACTATTAGCACGGCCTTTTGCTGAGAGCAAGAGCTATTAAAAACTCCTACTCTAAAGGCTAAGCTTGATCATCTTATGAAGGGGCTCATCCTTTCATAAATGTTAAAAAAAAAAAAGGGCCAGGGGAGAAACAAACAGGAGAGGGAGACACTAGAGATGGCAGTCAATGAATCCTCCCCAGCTCTGCGTTTGCAGGAGTTATGTTACTTGGCACAAGCAGAAGAAACGTCATGTCCTTCAGGTTTGCAGGAAAGCTTGACAGATTTTGTAACACAGCACTACTGCTGAGGTACATTAGGTTAGTGCTATTGAGACAAAAATGCCAGTGCAGACATCCAAACACAGTCACTGGTTTGCCATGTGGCCAGCTGCTCCCTCAGCTCCTGGCTCCTGTGTCAGGGAACTGTTCTGAGCCTCACCTGGCTCCACCCTGAAGGCTCTGAGTATTTATTCAGGACGAACCTCCTCCAGGTTGAATACAAGAGAGAGTCACCAGCAGAGCATCTCAGGCAGAGCAGAACAGATGAAGAAGACAACCTTGTTGTCATTTTTATTTCTCTGTGTATATATAGATGTTCAGGACAGCATGGTCAGCTCCCCCTTGACTGCTTGCATGTGGAGTGGGAGACACCCATGCTTCTTCTGACAAAGATTCATAAAACCAACGAGGAAAACAAACATCTCTTTGCTCTGCAGATAGGCATGTTTCCTCCCATCCATTTTCAAGGTTTAGGCTTTGCTCATATTTTTTTTTAATACCCTAATGCTGCCAGAGCAAAGGAATTCCCTTTTCCTAACAGAAGTCAGTATTGTATACAAATGTCAGCATCAGGCCATAGAAAGTCATAAGAGGTATTGAAAAATAATATTTCCACAACATTATGTTCCCATGGTGTTTGTGACAGCCAGGAGGTGGGAAACATGTCTCTAAGGACTCACAAGAAATCCTGTGAGGATACACGAGACTGGATCAGAGGTACAGAAAGAAACAGCAAGAATTGAAACACTATACATTAGAATGGTCTCCCAAACCACAGAGCCAACTGCTGTTTGATATCTCCTTTTGAAGATCCACCGTGAAATGCCATCTCACATTTGTTGTTGTTAAGTGATGAAATATTTCATTACAAATAAGGCCCAAGCAAATTACCAGCACTCCCTGCTTTCCTAAGGACAATGACAGAGGGATAAGAGTTTACCCAGAAGTTTTAGGACTGTTTACAGACAGGGGGTGGATGACACAGGTGTATGTGTTGAACAGAGGAATTTGATCATGGACCTGCAAATAGAAGCAGGAAGGGGGGAAATACATGGATGGACAGCCTTTGTGTTCCGGTTGTCCACAACAGCACCATCCTGCAAGGCAAGGGCACTACAAATAGACCATGGCTGACCTATATGAACTTGAGGAGAACAATGAAATGTTGCTCACCAGTGGGAGGTGATTATTTAAAATTTTTACTGCTGCAGTAGCAGGGTTCATGCCACGCAGGTAGTCTCCAAGTATGATCCCAAGTGCTTTCGCTCAAAAAGAATATTGTGTCTTAAGAGCAGGGAATTCAAGATTTCGGGATGCCTGCACTGAGCACAAAACCTCTTTCAACAGCAGCGGCAGTGGGCACTGCAGATAGGGCTGCAAGGCTGACTCATCTGGGTTAGCGAGACACAGGCTAATGGTCCTCCGTGCCACTGGCCACACCAGAGCACAGCGGCGACTGCCAGAGGACACAGACCTCCTGCTTCCCGGCTTTCAATTCCTTTGAAGGATCCTTAGCATGGGGATGCAGCAAGCAGGGATGCAGCAAGCACCCAGCAGGTGGGATGCTCGTCTGGAGTGGGTACCCTCGCACCTGCGGGAGCGGGAGAATCGCTCTGCCCTCTGCTCCAAGAGGACTAAAAGATCGTATCAGCTTCTCTCTCCTCCCCTTCCTCTTACGCAATTCAACATGCAGGGGAGTGACTCGATTTTTTTTTCCTCTCTCAGGGAGTTGGTTTTCACTTCCTGCACTCGCCGTGCCTTTGTCTCCGCTGGACGCAGCTGAAGGCGCACCTGAGGGGCGAAGGCGCGGCGGGGCGGCGGGGACACCCCGCTCCCAGCAGCGGTTTCACCGGAGACCGCCCAGGTGGGGGGCTCAGAGCACATGCCTGGGGATGAGGTGCAGGGTCAGGGGACACACTGGCTACCTCGGGGCGAGCCGGAATCCAGAGCGCAGCCTCGGCTATGCCCCGGCTCCCTCTCGCCCGGGGGGGGCATGCACTTGAACACCGCCCCTCTTAGTGTCATCTGTCTTCTCCCTTCCTTTAGGAAAGGATTAAAGTCTCTCAAAACAGTGAGAATCGGGGCGCCAAGATGGCCAGAAGGAGTCCGGGTCCGTGGTTTGTGCCCTGGTTCTGCTTGGTGCTGGTGCTAGACTTCGGCGAAGGGCAGAAGGAAAAACCCTTCGGTGAAACGTGCCTGGAGGACTTCACGGCAGGGCTGCCGGACTGGGTGCTGGATACCGATGCCTCCGTCCAGAACGGAGCCACCTTCTTGTCGTCCCCCATGGTCCATCGGAGCAGGGACTGCATGAGAGCCTGCTGTAAGGACCCCGCTTGTAACCTGGCTCTCGTGGAGCAGGGCCCGAGCACGGAGGAAGACCGCATCCAGGGCTGCTTTCTCCTCAATTGCCTCTATGAGCAGGCTTTCGTCTGCAGGTTTGCCAGGAAGATCGGCTTTCTCAACTTCTTGAAGAAGGATGTGTATGACTCCTACCTGGCAATGCAGAATCACAGATCTAGTGGTAAGGTGCACAAAAGGGATCCCTGCAAACCGGGTCTGGAAGAGCATTAATGGTCACTGGTGCTAGCTTCTCTAGCCATCATATGTGCAGCAGTGCTGCCAAACAGTTGGGATAGAGTGATGCTGAAGATGGTGTTTCTGTATGTTCCTTTGCCAAAAAGGTTTTCCCAAACCTTGATGCTCATTTAAGATCTATGCCTCAGTTTACCTATTAGCAAATGAAGAGGGAATTTCTCTTTAACCTATTTAAAGCAGGTGCAGTGTGTGCTTACCAAAGTCTGAGTTTTTGCTGCTGACAATGTAGAGGAAAAAGTTTTTCTTCTCCCTCCCTGCCCCAGGCCTTTGAGGTTGGAAAGTGAAATCCACTAAAAATCTACACATCACCACGTTTTAAAGGGCTGCATTAATCTCTTAATTGCTCAGGGGCTGGAGGCAGGATGCAATCCACTTACCTTTATTTAACAGCAGCTTGAATGGTGAGGTGTCTCAGTGTTGCTCTGCTTGTTGGGGCTGGTCCCTGCTGCTGGGGAAGGGAGAGGAGCACCTAGGGGAGGCTGGTTATAAAATTTCCCCTTTGGAGGTGAGTTTCTCTTCCCCAATCCCTGTTTCCCTCCTCTAAAAGATTGCACCTGGACCCAGAGAGCCAGGTGGAAAATGAACTAATCTGAAGCTGGCCACCTGCTACACATTTTGCTGTCTCCAAACAATTGCAGTGTGTTCAGAAACACTGAAAACACAGCAGTTCCTCCTTTTGCCTCCTTCCGTGTTTTAGCTGAAGCCTAATGAGGCCGGCATGTTGCTAGCCTGGCTGGGTCTTTGGCAACCATAACTAGTTTATTATTTGTTGATCCCTGGGCAGGGCTCTTAGGGGATATGTGTATGGGTAATCCTTCTCACACCTCCTTGCAGCCCACCTGTGGGAAGAAAAGGATCTGTGAAGATGGCAAGGGCAGCATCCAGATGGGTGCAAGGGTTTGGGCTCTATCATGTGAGCTGAATACATCTTTGATATTCTGCAGGGGTGTGCCAGCCTGGGGCCCATATGAGTGCTGGAGGTGGGAAATGTCACCAAATCCCACACTGACCACTTCTCCACTCTGAGTAGCAGTGTGGTGGTTTGGGGCACTACTTCTCTGGAGTAGGTGTTGTTGCTTTGAACAGCATTGTGGCAGAAGCAGTCCTCCTTGTCCTGTGCCCCTACTAGTGGCTTCCTACTGGATTTTAGGGCCTTTTCATAAATGTGTCTCGCTGTTTCAGTAGTTCTCCTGCATCTCTGTTCCAGGCTCAAAACCTTTTTTACAGGAGCTGCAGTTAGGGAGGAACTGAAGGCCACATCACCAGGACTGGAGGTGACTGGCATGCTGGCAGTTGTCTGAACTCCTATATGCTTTGTTGTAGGAGGAAAAGGGAATGCATCATCTCCAGTACATCCTGATTTCCCAAGATTAGATTAAAATACTGTTGAGCAATTCAGTCTCTTCACCTCTGTGGACCGCTGCCTCATACAAGGAGACTGCAAGCCCCTCCTCCCTTGGCTGGTCCCAGGGCCTGGCACTGCATGTGTGCGGATCTTTAGAAAGTGTCCCCAGGGTCACCGACCTCTCTGTGGGATCAGCAGTGACATATTTGCCAATATATGGCACTGAGCTGCAGCATGCCAGCCACCAATGTGCAGGTGCTGCCTTGCAATCCATCCCTAATGCTCCTTTGACAGATGCTGGGATGGCTGCAGGGGAGCAGGAAGACCCAGGAGGGCTTATCAGTGTGAAGTGAAAAACATGCCAGAAATGCAGTTCGGCCTACTCTGCCTGCCGAGGCGGCCATGCCCCTCCTCGCTCACGTGGGGCTTGTGCCACGGTACCGCTGAGGGTGTCGGGAGGGCCCGGTCCCTTCTACACCCCGTGTCTGACTCTCGGAGGGTGCCGGGTGCCGGGCAGGTCTCCAGCTGTAGTGACAGACCCTGGGCAGCTCACGACTGCGTGTTTGGATCAGGCTGCAGTGTTCATGCTCTGCTTTGAAGGGAAATGTGTTTCCCTCATCTCCTGAAATTTTTAGGCATTGCCTTTGACGGGTACCAAAATCTTTCTGAATCACCTTGAATGACATTGGAGGCTAGCAGGGAAAGAGACAAAGGGAGTTATCTCACTGGAGAAATCAGGTGGGTCCTCCTCCTTAGACCAGTTGATGAGACGCTTAAGAATGCATATCTCCATTTTGGTTCAGATACAAACCAAAAAAATCCAAACCAAAACCCCAAGCCCCTCCAGTGATGATGCTGGAATTGGGTCCATGCTGGACCTGTCTGGGCAGGAAGGTGCATGCCTGGCTGTCACTGAGGGGGAAAAGGGGAAGGGCACAATGGGGCAGGTGCAGGAGGCCACATGTAGGAGCCTCTGGGCACTGAGCATGTCCACCTGGCAGCATAAGGAAGCTCTACAGCATTTTTGCTTCCAGACCTTTTGGAGATGCCTGAAGAGGCCAAGGAAGCTGTTTCTGGCATGTCAAGTCTTCCTTCCAAATGATTATGGGCAAAAAATCTTGGCCCAGGTTTCAGACTGGAGACAAAGCTGTGTAGTTTTCCTGCTGTTCTGTTGTATCACTGTTAAAATGTGAAGTTTTGTGACTGCTCTGGAGCCCAGGTTATTGTCAGCCCCCTGAGCCTGGCTCTAAGGGTCTGCAGGAGGCTTATCTGCTGCTTATCATCCATTCCTTTCCTATATGTGCTGCTATCAGGTGTCCTGGGAGCCTTTACTTGTGTCACTCTTCAGACATCCTCTGCAATGATGAGAATTAAATGCATGTTGTTTTAGTGAATGGTGAAATATGCATTTAGTGATCCCAGTGGATTACATTAAACAAAAAAGTCACACATTGTAAGACCCAGAATGCTACTACAGGGAACAGACCTGTTAGAATTAAGAAATTTATATATGTTCAGGAGGAAACTAAGTAATGCTTGAAAGAGCACACAGCTCAGGGCTGCTGAATGGGCAAATTTAATCTTGGACAGTTTCTGGAGTCTGATGGAAGCAGCTGAAAGCTGGGAGAGTGTTACAGGGAAAGCACTGTGTATTCTTGCAGTGCTGTTGCTCAAGTGTCCCCAGTGAGATTGTTGGCAACTGAACATGGGGACAGGAGCTCCCATGCTCTAACCCACTGAGGCCACTCTTATGGTGTTATGACTTCAGAAAAACCTGTGGGTACAGACAACAAAGAATACAGTTAAAATCTGGTTTCTGCACATCTGAATACCTTTTCAGTATTTTGGAGAACAAGAGCTTCTGAGTTCTTTAAAAGCTGCTGGTGACATCTTGGCACCGTGGCTTGCCTATTCCAGCGAATGTACAGCCTGAAGTCTCTGATGTTATTGTTAAAAGGCACGATCTTAAATGATTCCCCAGCCTGAACTTTGGTGCGAGTTTTCTGCCTGGCTCATTCGGGAGGGGCAGACTCGCCATGCACTTTATTGGTAATAATGGAGCCCAGTGTTTAAGTAACTAGCTCAGCTTATTCTGGTCTAGGCAAACCAGTTTTGGGTGTGAAACTGGAAAATAACCTCCCTGAACCTTTGTCCATTTCTTGAACTGAACCTTTTGTGGTTGTTGTGAAATGCTTGGTGACACTCTCCTCCTCCTGTTGAATCCCGGGCTTGCGAGTGGGAGGCGGGAAGTACTTGGGAACCACAGGGTTCTGATCAGATATGTGTGCTCCTGCGTCACCGTGGAGGGAGATTTGCAGGCTAAAACTTCGGTAATGCATTCCAAAAAGAGAGCTCCCCAAGAGTGAAGCTCATCCCTCCCCAAATGATTGGTCCCACACTGGTTTCCATTCTGCGGGCACAGTGCAACTAAAACGAGCAGTGCTGGGATTGTAGCCGGGGCTGAGACAGGTCCCCCCTTGGCTGATACAGTTCAGCCCTGAGCCAACTGCTCATTCTCCAGCACCCAGCTCAGGCCGCGAGAGGGAGAGTTGCACATTCAGTACCCATACCACAGATTCAGAGGCTACTGTGTGCTGGAAGGATCCTGGAAGACCAGCTGGCCCAGCTCCCTGCTCAGAGTGGGTGATGAGTGGCTTCCACTCCGCTTGCTGTGAAATTAGTGTTTGTCATGCAGCATTTACTGAAGTGACTACGTCATGTTTTGTCGCTGGAGCTCCAATCTCCTTAAAGAGACTGGAGGTACAAACTAATCTTTACTAAAATGGCATAGATACCTGTGGGAGAGTCTTTGCCTGCTAAAGCAAATAGGACTGGTTTCCCACACCCTGGGGAAGGATGGAGAGAGCCTAATGGCAGCAGCAGTTTATGTTATTCTGAAAATATAATCCGTTCACTCGTACTGTATTGTTTTAGAGAGGTTAAGTTGACCTACTGTGTGCACCACTTACAAATCACTACAGAAACCTCTAGAAACTAATGCTGAGAGCTGCTTGGCTGTGCATGAGTTGTTGAAAAACTGTATGGCTTTATCATGACTGTATTTGCTGCCTAGTCAGGATGAAGCCCTAACGAAAGAGCCTGTATTTCTTCCTTTCTCCACATACTATGTTGCATTGCTTTGTTCCCTTCTCTCTCTCTCTCCACCTCAGGCTAATTAACACTGGCAGCAGTGTCATCGTTCATTTCCTTTGCCTGTGGAAATGGAGAATTTTCTAGTATCGATGTGTGAGAAGGCTGTTCACTTTTGAATGACTTCCCTGGAAGCAATGCAAGAGCAGAGCTTTAGCTTTTGTGGGAAGAGCCACACTGCTGCCCACCTGCTTTTGCAGCAGACAGGTTCTGCTGGCTTCTGACACTTGAAATCTCCAAGATGTGTGTCCCATGGATGCTGGAATCCGTGTGGTCTCATTTCTGCTCCCGTCTCTGCTCCTGGCCTGGTCAGTGGCTTTGAGCAGTGGCTTTTGTCCCCAGTGAGGTCTTTCCTTTTGCAGTGCCTCAGTGTCCCCAGTGGAAACCACACTTGTCTTGTTTGCAAGCTGCTCCTGCAATGGCAGTCAGCAGTGGGCTGTAAGAGCCCCTCAGTCACCAGGAGAAAGCTTTTCAGCTCTTTCTAGTGACAGCCTCAGATCATTCTGAGGTATTTTTAAGCATTGCTCTATAGTCTCAACTACTCAGGGTGGAGTACTGCAGGAGCTCTGGAATGGAGGAAATCTGGTTTTCTGTGGATTTGTATCTCAAGGGCAAGAGCTAATATCTGAGTTCCAAAAGAGAAAAACCTCCAAACTGTTAGCTTTGCAAGTACGTTCTGCCATGGGATTTCACTGGTGCCTGCAGGTTTGCATAGCAAAGCCCCTAGTGAGGTCTCTCCCCCCACTAAGATCCTTACTTTTGAAGCCCTTGTAGAAATTTATTATCTTTTCAATTCCTGTTACCCCATCAACTTTGGTTAAAGTTCATTCATTAAAGTTGAAGGCAGACAAGCCACTGACTGCATGAGCCTTTAAACAAGATGAATTTTTTTTAGAAGTAAGAATCAGGCTCTGAGGCATGAATACACTGTGAGTAATAAAAATTTTTAAAGCATTTTGGATTTCCTCTATCAAGCTTTCCTCTGGAATCATAAAGAAAAGATACCTTCCCTTTTGATGGGTTCTATAAATGGAAGTGGAAGTTGTCACTTAACGACGTGACTCCAGGAGCATGTTTCACAGTAAAGAGCATGCCACAGACAGCTTCATAAAGCTTTAACCTCCCTATTAATTACAGAGTTTTACAGCAGAAACTTTCCATGGTCAAAAGAGCGTTATAGCAAAGGTAACTTTCATTTTTCCTACAGACTTTCAGAGCAAAACCAACTGAGTGTAGAGTCTCCCTTGTACGAGCAGTTTGTTGATACTTACTCTGGCTCAGTCAGCTCTTGGTTCTGAAGCTCAGGTGTAGAACAGCCACATTTCCAGGGAAGGCTTCATACAGTCAGTGTGGTAGAAATACTCCAAAGCACTGAGCTTTCAGACGTCCTGAGGAGAAAAAGGGATAGACTTGAAAAATAAGTCCTTAATTTCTTGGGAGCGTTCCTCCTTGGTAGTAACCAGAGATAAGGAAATACTCTTGACTATTCTGGATGTGAAGAGGGTCAGGAAATTCGGCTAATCAGAGATGGCATCTGGAGAAGTTACTGATGCCTTGAACAGCACTGAGCTTTCACTTCTTCATGCAATCCTCAATCCAAAGTAACTAAATGTTTGGCCTGCAATTTTTTGTTTAAAGTGTACATGCTTAAAAATGTCAAGGAAAAACGTGATTTGGAGTAGTGAGTTGATGATCAGCTTCTGTGTTGTGGAAAAACTGGTCTTTTCCTTGTGCAATTGCACCCACCTACTGGACTCACCCTGGCAGGATGGTGGCAGGGAGTAGGCTGCCTTTCTCCCTGGCAGGCTCCTGGCATTTGCCTGGCAGGAATGGCAGGAACATGTCCCCTTTTCAGACCTTGTAGTGGTGTGTGCAAGGTGACAAAAGAGCTAAGTAGCCTATTTTGAATGTCAGGTTTGTGTATATGCCTTCCCTTAAATGTTCTTTCAGTAGCCTGCAACAAGAGTCAGCAGCTGGGATCTGAATCCAGGTACCCTCAAACAGGAAATTAGGAGCAAGTCTGCAACAGTGAAAATCAGCTAATGGAGTAATTTTCTAAGGGGTTTGGGCACTAATCCTCTCCTTCAGTCACAGTTGATATAACAGTGTAATGGTAGAGTGATTTCTATCTAGCTTATAAATGATGGTTGATGTCTTTACAAAAGACTCAGGTTGAACTGGAACATTGAGTCTTGGACTTGGTACAGGTGCTACCTGGTGGAGTTTTATGGGCTGAGCTATGCATGAAGCCTCCCATCAGAGACGTTCAGGCCAAAAGGATTTATGAGTCAGGCTCAGGTGTCATTGTATAGGCTGTTCTTGCTGGCACAGGCAGGGATCAGTTTTCGTCTCTTGTATTTGCAGTCTGGAAAAGCATTTAATAGATTGTGGAAGTTGCTGATAAGATAATCCATGGAATGGTAAAAATTAACAATCTCATGAATGGTATTTTTGTGCTGTTTTAAAGGCGTGTATGTCAGAGAGTGAGGTGGAAGATGAGCTGGAGGAGGAATATTTCCCATCCAAGTCCCACATTGCACGGCTCTGGCTCTGGTAGGCTCCACATTCTTCAACACCCACATCAGGCCATCTCCCTAAGTGAAGGGTGGAGATTGCTCTGTGCTGTTTTGCGAGGATGTGGTCCAAGAGTCAGAAGCACAATGGCTGCAGCCACAGGGTCACTCTCTTATGGTGGTTCCTGTGGACAGAAGTGGCCAGGGAGCCAACTGGCTCAAAGACACTGCCCTAGTGGGTTGTAGAGTTACTAAATTAGCGAGGGCAGTAATAACGGTACTGATTGCCTGTTGCTTGCTCAGGCTGCAAGGAGCACAGCTGTATAAAAGTGTTCTCCTTTCAGCAGTTGAAGTCTATATTGATTTAACCTGGAAGGATCTCCCTCCCTTGTCTTCCTGTAATGGAGACAAGGACTGGGCCCTTCAGCCTCTTACCCAAGCCTTGTTCTGCGTTTCTTCTGCAGATGACCATCCTCCAATAGCCCGTGCTGTCAAGGACATGAGGGTACAGCCGGGGGAGCCAGTGATACTGAGAGGCACAGAGAGCACGGATGACCACGGGATAGTCAGCTATGCATGGAAACAGATCCTTGGCGACCCCTCTGCGGAGATGAAGGTAGGGAGCTGCAGCAAACAAGCAGCTTGCTCAGTGTCACCTATGGTCTGCACCAGGTTGGGCAGTCAAACTTAGAGGTCACCTTGTCCTGACTTAGAGGTCACCTTGTCCTCTCCTCTTCAAGCCACTTCACCCGTGAGCCTGTTCCCAAAGCTATGGAGCACTCATTGTGGTTGCCCTCCCCCTCTCACACACTACTTGGAAGTGGCATATTTGGCCTCATCAGGTCTGAGGCTCCCTGCACAGGATGCTGTCTCAAGCCTTCCTGAGCAGCACCTGACCTGCCTGGGTGGGGGCAGCTGAGAGGGCCTAGCTTTGGTGCAAGAGCTGCCCCTGGTCCCAAGCTCCTGTAGCTCAGTGAAGGGCCTGCTCTTAGTTTTGTTCTGTCCACTTCAGTGCTTCTCCTCTTCTGTCTCCGAATAATGCAGTGCCAGGCTCTGCTTCTGTTCTCCTGGGGCTTTTCCTGGACTTTGCCTCTCTTTAGAGTGTAAGTTCTTCCTCCTATTTTTTCTGAGCTGGAGCAGAACTCACGTCTCCTGTCTGGATCCCAGATCTCTGGGGTATGAACACTGCCTATTTGATAGATCTTAAAAGTGAATTGTGTCTTTAGAAGAGCATATTATTTCTTTTAAACTTCTGCAAAATGCTTTGGAAAACCATGGAGCTCATATCGAATTCTTGGGGCACATTTCAGAAGAATTAGCAGATAAGTACATCAGGCCCACAGCTGATTTTGAACATCAGCAATGACAGACTCTGGAGTGCTAAGGGATCTGTGGAATTCAGCAAGTGCTGCTTTCTTTTTGCTTTTGTCCTAGCCTGACCAAAGCAAATTTGTGGAGGCAGGGAAGTCCCCTAATATTGTCCTGTATTAACTACATTAAAATGATATATGGCAAGGCTGTGTTCTTTTGAAAGCTAATCAAAACCAGAGATAGCATGGAAACGAAGGCCTGATTGTGTTGTAAATATAGAGGAAAAGTTTCTGTCAATAATATCATAGCTTCTATTCTGACAAAATAATTAAATATACCTGCCTTATTCCCTATGTACTAAGTAAATGATTCATAATCGGTTCTAAGTTTTAAAAAATAAAATAAAAACTACAGGTATTTCAGTCCTCTCCAAAGAGTTTTATTTTCCCTTGTGCTTTCACAATGCCCCAAAACATGAGATTCTAATTATGCTTGTGGTACTTGTTCTCTCTGATATTCCAACTGAATACCAGCCCATGGGTTTGGGGGGATTGTGCAGCACTGAGACATTTTTCGTGCCAGACATCAGCTTGAAGGTTTCCGTCCAATCTCCTTTCTCCCTAATGCAGGAACACGGGCCTTGCTTAGCTTCAGTCACTCCTTCTTTCTCCCTTCTCCTGCATAAGCCTTTCTTTTGCATTCTCAGAAGCACGAAGAAGACCAGGTAGAAATCTCCAACCTACAGGTGGGGACTTACGTCTTCCAGCTTACTGTCACGGACACTGCACAACAGCAGGACTTCACCAACATCACCATCATGGTGCTGAGCTCTGAGCAGACGGAAGGTGAGCCTGAGCCCACACGTGTCTACCTGGAGTCCTTGAGCCTGGGTGCTGCTCTGGCATTATTGGTGCTCTTCTCAGAGGGGTAGATGGGAGAAGAGCACAACCAAGAGACTGGACCTGCACGACAGCTTTTCCCAGTAAAAGCCTGCACCAGCAGTGGAAGGTCTCTGCATTCATAGTGATCTATTTTGGGGTTTTCACATACTCTTGCAGCAGAGGTGGCCTGCAATAACCCCATCTGCTCTGCCTGTCATTGCTCTCTGCTGGGTGACACAGAGTGGATGAAGCCTGGGGTGCAACTGAGGGTATAAAACAGGAGAACCTGAAAGGTCTTGTTGGCTCTGTGGTTTTCCTGTAAGGCTCTTAAGCTGCAGGGTAGGTGAGGTTGTCTGCAAGACATTCAAAATGTCCCTGGCTTTATTTATGTTGTTTTACTTTAATGGCCTTGTTTACTGATGAAAATGTTCAGCATGACAAGTGTGTTAGGAACAAGGAGTTCTGGGACAAATGGTTGACTAGTAGCTAGGCAGGGGATTTCTCCTCCTACCTCAGGTACCATAAAAATACAAGAACAGCCATGTCAAGTGACGCTAATGGTCTGACCAAACTCCAGTACACTGCATTTGACAGTGTCCAGAGGTTGGTACTTTGCAAAGAGTGCAAGAACATGACATGCTATCAGTAACTCCCTACTATGCTTGACTAATCCCCAAGGATTTTGCAGCTGGGAGATTTTTTTAAACAGAAGATGCTGTATTTGTGTTTAATAACCATGGATGAATCCCTTTTTGACCTCACGTAATATTTGCAAAGTAGCAACCTCCTGAAGCAAGGAGTTTCACAGCTTAACTATGTGCTGTGTATAGATGCAGCTCCTTTTGTTTTATGGATGTAGGACCTTCTAATTTGGCTTTGTGACCCTGCCTTTCACATTAAAAAATGCATTCCATGATCCCCTACTCTCCTTCTCCATGTTGTTCAAGCTTTTATAAACCTTTCAGACAAGTCCTTTGGAAGATTTTCTTTGCCTTCACATATACAAAGCAGAAAGTCTTCCAGAAGACTTTTCTAACCCCAGACCCTTTTATGTTAACTTTCTTGATAGAGCATTGTTTGACTCCTAAGAAGGTGGGTTGGTGTCGGGGATCTTTTCCACGCTGGTTTTACAACCCGAACCTTCAGCAGTGTGAGGAGTTCATTTTTGGCGGCTGCAAGCCCAACAAGAATAACTACTTACGGGAAGAGGAGTGTAAACTTGCCTGCAAGAATGTCAGAGGTGAGTCCTTCAAAAATCCAGACCCTCTTTCTCATAGGATTGGGGTGACCCTGTGGACAGGTACTGCAGCCTCTTGGCTGGCAGCTAATTAGAACCCAGTAAGCTGAGGAGACTGGGCTAATTATGGATCGGCAGTCCTTGTCTTAAACTGCCAGCATATCTAACCCAGTTCCTGAAGCACTGAACAGTGTCCTGTATTATAACAGGTATATATATAACAGGTATTCCTCTGGCTGCAGAAGCCCTCACCAAATCTTTGTGTTGCATCTGAAACCTATTTCAGAGAGCAGCATTGTGCAGCTGGGGACCAGAAGTGCTACACTCCCAAAGTGAAATTAATCTCCCTCCTTGACATTCTCAAGCCACTGAGAACTATTTAGTGCTGCCTCAGATAAATGCTGAGCCTCTGCCAGACCCGTTGCAGTTCACAACTTAAGGAGGAGATTGAAGCCTTGGGAAAGAAAGATGCTTTGGAAATGGTCTAGCTAGTGGTGGGAAGTTCCCTTGTGCTCCTCCAGGCCTGCCTCACATGGGTACAACTCATCTGGGGTCTCTGGGTGGTGGGCATCCATATTTCACCTCCTTAATCTAGGGCTTCCTTCCAGAAAATATGCTCTTCTTATGTGATATATGAAGGCAGTGTAAATCTGATCTTGAGCTGACAAAATGATGTGGTGGTAAATTTATTATATTTTATTTTTTCCCTTGTCTCTTCAGGTTCTGTTGGTGGGCGACAACAGCCAGGTGAGTCTCCCATTAGATGGTGTAATCCTACTGCAAGCTTGGGCCAAGTGTCTTGTGTCTATTCCTGTGGCTTTTAACTAGGACTCAGTGTGGAAAGTGAGGCACTGGGGACTAGTTTCTTTACTAAGCCTTTCACTTTCATGTCGTAGGATAATTTAGGTTGGGGATTTCCTCTGGAGGTCATCTGGTCCAACCCACTACTCAAAGCAGGGCCAGCTTTGAGTCACGTTGGGCTGCTCAGGACTGTATGCAGTCTGGTTTTGGGTATCCCTGACAAAGGAGATTTTACACCTTGTCTGGTCAAACTGTGCCAGTGTTTGATGACCCTCATTACAATTTTTTTCCCTTATATCAAACCACTTTCCCTTGTTGCAACTCCTGTCTTTTGCTGCTCATCTTATTACTGTGCTCCAGAAGGAGTCTGTCTCCTCTATAACCTCTGTCTCCTCTGTAACCTCATGCTAGGTCTTGTGCTCCCGGCTCTCGCTGACTCTCTGCTGGATTTACTCTAGTATGCCAATGTCTTTTGTGCAATGGGGAGCTCAGAACTGGGTGCAATACTCAGCACTTGGGACCACCTCTGGAGCAAAGAGGTTTGAAGCTCTTGCAGCCCAGTGTGCAGGTTTCAGTTTGGCTTTCCTAATTTAATCCCCCATGCTTGGGCAAAGTCTCCATATTCTTCCTGAGTAGCTCTTTCTTGCTTCCACCTTCTCTGGACTTCTTTCCTGAGAGGAAACATGGCTGTTCCCTGTTTGCCAGCCCTATCAACAGCATGTAAGTCCTTCATAAAGCATCTGGCAGGGAGAAACATTGAATTTTAATGAGCTATCTGAACTGTTTCTGATGCAGTATGCAATGGGAACTGTCAGGCCCCCTTCTTCAGATGCAAGGATGGTTGCTGCATTGATGCCTATCTGGAGTGTGATGAAACTCCCGACTGTGCTGATGAGTCAGATGAGATGTACTGTGAACAGTGTAAGTACTTCAAATTCTGGCTTGGACAGCTTACTGTCTGCCCAGGGATGAGTCCAATGTAAGTTACAGATGCTGAGTCAGTGCTTTTTGGTGTCTTCTGTTCTTATCTCCTGACCCTGCATTATCTCTTTCCACAGTATTATATTTGCAGGTTCTGCCATTTCCCGTATCTCTGCTGACTGCAGGAGGTGACCTTCTTTCTGTGATGTTTCCTACCTCTTAAATACTTTTCAGCGCTCTTCTCTGTGCCTGTCTGTAAGACTTCAGGCCTGTCCTTCCCTTCCCTTCCAATATTTTTCTCACTTAATGACCTTATCTGCTCTCTCAGAGTTGGGAAATGGGAAAGGAAACCATGATTTCTCTGAGTCTGTTCAGTGACACAGTCCCCTTAACATCCTCATGTTTTGCTAATGTAAGTGCACAGTGGTGAGATGCCCAGATCCACACTATCCCTTCCCTTCGTCCATCCCTCCTCACTGCTTCTGACAGGATTCCCATAATCTCTTTCCTATATGTGGGTATCTTGCTGCCTTTTTAGGTTGCAAACCTATGATTCATCTCTCTTGCCCTCTCTTATATTCTGCACTAGTGCTCTTTTATACTTTTTAAAACCTGGAGTGATTTTCCCATACTTCTTGATGGAAAACAAAAATAAGAAAGCAGCCTTTGTTTTCCTTAGTTTTATCTCTGTATCTGGGAATAGTTTCTTGTTACTACATTTTATTTTTCCCATGATCCTCTCATAGCTTTGAGATATTTAAGAACATAAAATAATATCTCCCTTTCCATGACTTGTGATAGCAAAGGAGTGTGCAGGACAGCGCTGTCTGCCTGTGTCTGCATGGACAAAGGCATTTCTTTTCAACTGGTGAGAGAAGTCTTAACCTGAAATGTTTCCTTTGCAGATGCTCGTGAGTTCAATAGACTGCAGAAAATCAATGTTACACATAAGCAAGGTATGTGCCATCCAGAGCACCTAGACTGACTTCTGCCAGCTTTTGGTTTTCCCTTCAGTCTGTTGTTCCACGGTAAAACCGCTTCCCTGTATAAATCAAAAAACAGGTGTAGCATCTGGGTAGTCCCTGTACTAAAAATGAACAAGAGCCTGTTCTCTGACCTTGAGGACAGCTGTTGATAGCCCACTTTCACTCTCCTGCCTAAACTTTTTCCATCCAAGTATGTCTCATGCATGTTGCTTGCTGGGCACGGTAACTGGCCTGTACAAGATCCTACAGCATGGGTTTTTGGGAAATACTGCAAACCAAAACAGTGTGGGGGACACAACAGTGTCTGTGCTCGATCCCATATCTTTGCCTTGTTTGTAAAAGTGTAGACAGTGGACCTATCACTGGGCTAAAAGAGTATATTCCAAACCACTTAAGTGCAGCTTGGTTGTAGAGGAGACCTGAGCCGATCTGTTGTTTCTGTGTGTCCAGGCTCTTCATGTTCCCTTTTGTCTCCCAGGGAGAACAGGTCATTTCCACAGGGGAGTGAAACCAGGGTTTAGAATGACTGCACACTTTGGTGTTCCTTTTTCCCCTTGCTAGTTGGGTTTATGAGCAGTTGGCAGCTCACCTGGGCAATTCCAATTTGACCAGCTGGCAACTGGCAGTGGGGACATGAGAGCCACTGTTCTGGCTATGAACTTCCTCTGCTATAGTGCGTGTGCTTTTCTGTTGTGAGCAGAAAAGGCTGCTCTGGGAAGTCACTGCTTGGGCTAAAGCACCTCTCCCTTGCTTTGCCAGGTCACTGTGTGGACTTGCCTGATACTGGACAGTGCACCGAGAGCATCCCCCGCTGGTACTATAACCCATTCTTGGAGAAATGTGACCCCTTCACCTATGGGGGCTGTGGTGGCAACAGCAACAACTTTGAAGAAGAGGAAGAGTGCATGAAATCATGTTCAGGCATCACAAGTAAGCATACATAGTGAGGGCTGGAGTTTCGCTGATCAAACTGGGAAAATGACTTCAGATTAAGTTCTGTGGTCCCAAAGAGACAGTGCCTTGGGAGCTTTCAGTCACAGCAGCTCCGTTCTCAAACCCTGGCTGTGACCTACGGCGTCCTTCAATGCGACCAATGGCTTATGAGAAATGGTATATCTGCAGCATCTTTCTGCAATGCAGCCTGTCATTTCCCAGAGCTGGAAGGCATTTTGGGTGCTAATGTTGAAAAACAGACAAAGGTGGATGACAAAACTAACCAGGGATACGGTAGATCCGCTCTAGAGAGAATCTAACCTCCTATCTTGGCTCCAGTTCTCCCCAAGTGAGAGGGAAGAAATTTAAGAAAATCCTCAACGACACCTACTAGCCTGAGGTTTTAAACAAATGAGGGAAAGGTTTGCACTGTACATGTTGTACGTGTTGCTGTGGAGGCCAACAGGAAGAATTCTGCCAAACTGTATCTGTTAAGAGGCAAACTACCTCCCTCAGCTGCCCTGGGCCTCACAGCCTGCCCTGAGATCTCAGTGCCATGGCTGTCGAGAAGAGATGCTGTGTGCATTCAGTCACTTCAGAACACTGAAAATGCGTGCCTCAGAAACCTGCCTTATCCCTTGTTCCCAGCCTTCTTTGTAAAACTTTTTCCCCCTGCTCTGTGTTCCCAATTCAGAAGCAGATGTTATTGGCCGAAGATGGGAATCATTTGAGTCCCAAACTGCTCTTTTAAGTGAGTAACAATTTTCCCTACAGATCTTGCTTGTTGCTTTTCTCTGTCCTGAAAAATACTTTGTCTTTTCTTGCAAATAGTAGCCTTCTCTCCCACACTCCTTTTGAAGCTGAGGGAGCAATGTGGAATTTGTGGTATGCTAGCAGTGGCAAGAGATGCTTCAGTGCACTGCGCAGCTAATGGCCGAGCCTGCCGAAGTCACGGAGCAGCCTTTAGAGGGCGTGGTGCATCTGGGAAAGGATGGGAAACATCATCTGGGAGAGACAGGCTGGCTGTACCTTGGCCATACCCTTGCCATGTGGTTGCCATCTTTCTCCTTTGCCCAGTTGTGCAGTGACCACCCTGCTGTCACGCCAGCTGTTGCGTCTTCTCTTTGCCAGCACAATTTCTACAGTGGCTTTTGTGCTTGCTTCTTCCTGGCCACTCCTGCTGCATCAGAGATCGTGGAGCATCCCTCCTAACCTGTTCATGTATCCCTGCAGGTGCCTTTGAGGTAGTGATTGCCGTACTCCTTGGGATCTGCATCATGGTGGTCCTGGTGTTCATCGGCTACTTCTTCCTGAAGAAAAGGAAGAAGAACAGCCGCCACCGTCAGCCTACCACTGCTACCAACTCAACCCTCTCCACCACAGAGGACACTGAGCGTCTGTTTTACAGCAGTGCCACCAAACCAGTCTGACCTACAGCCTCTGTCTCCAGCTCAGCACTGGGGCACTCCCCAAAACTTCTGGAGTTCTGTTTTTAGACACAGACCTGTGCCTGAAGGACTCATTCTCTGTGAAGACATTTGGAGCGTCAGGCCAAGATCTAGCCGTGATTTGGCAATAATAGTATTTGTGATTGTCTTGGCTAAATGGCTACTCTGGAAAGTGAGGAACTGGGAGCATTCTGATGCTCTCTGTTATCCATCCCTTCCTAACCTCAAACAACCCAGTAAAACTCTGAATTATCTTTCTTCCTGTTCAAACCTAGAGCACAACTTTGCTCAACATCCTGAAGGACCCTGGAACTGGATCTGTGTAGCATTCGTGTTGGTGAACGGTACAAGCTCACCAGAGCCAGCGATTTGTTTTCAGTGCCACTTTCTTCCACCCAACCTTGTATTTTCCTCCCCTTCTCCCACTCCTCTGCAAAATGCCCTGCCTTGCAGCAGTCTTCCTGGTCATGGTGTGTCTCTGGAGCTCTGTGGGATTCACATAACCATCCAGGCCTGATCCAAGGGCTCTGTGACACTCTCTGGCAGTTCCTTTTTCAAGATGGACAGAAACAGAAATACGTGCTTTAATCTCTAGGCTTTGCTTTTTAACTGAAAAGCACACCTAGACTTTTTTCTGCCTGGCTGCTGTGTTTCATGCTTCTGTGTACAGTACGTGTTCACCATTTTTCTCTTTGTGAGTTGCCCTGATTGCTTTTCCAGTGTTCAGTCTGAACCCAAAGACATTGAGAAAATATCTATTTATTCTCACATGAAAGGAAAGTAAATGTCCATACTTTTCTTGCTGATGGTGCAGGAAAGCTGCAGTTTTGATTTTCCTCCATGTTCCTTGGAGCACAGAGCCTGACCTGAGTCCCTGGCATCTCTCAGAGCACAGGAGGCGGTTGGATACCACCAGCCAAAGTCTGCAGGCTTCCTTGCTCCTGCTGACTTGTCCCTCCTGATGCAAGATGAGCAGGAGGTCTAAAGCTCATCTCTGGCCCCAGGGCAGCATGTGAAATCCCCACTCTGGCAACGTCCTGGTTTCAGTCCTGGTCTCATTCCCCTGTAGTGCGTTTGCAATGAGATGCTTCCAAGCTCTGTCCTGCTGCATCTCTCTGATTCAAGCTTGTACCTCAGTGAGTTGAGGATTTCTGTTGGGGCAGAAGCAGCTCTTTGTGAAGTACCTGATGTACTGTCAGCTGTGGGGCTGGCACCAGTTCCTAAACTTCCTGTGCCTGCTGCTCGTGGAAAACTGTGAAGAGAGGAAACCGGTGTGTCTTTGCATTTGTGCGTGCGTGCGTGTGTGTGTGGGTGTGTGTAAGAAGCATAAATCTATGTACAGACTTCAGTTTAAATGCTTGGACTCTTTCAGGGCCGAGGGCAGAGTGGCTCTGAAATGCTCTGGTGAAGCCATTCCCAGCTCAGGACATGGCTCAGGTTCTTTCAAGTGCAGTGCTAGGGGAGCTGCCTCCCTGGGCTGATACCTGGGCTGAAAGGACAGAAACCACTGCCCAAAGCCTGCTGGCAATCTGACTGCATGCCTCTCCTAGTCACAGGCATCTGCCTCAGTGTTCCTGGGGCTAGTCAGATTCCTCCTTTTCATGATCTGTCTCATATCATTTCTTCCATCTCTTTGTTTTTCCCACAGCCTATCGTGGCCCATGCAATAAACCTAGTGCCTTGATTTTTTTTTTTTTTTTTTTTTTNTTTTTTTTTTTTTGTGTCCTCACTGATAATAAAAAGGAATTGTTTGTCTTATCTGGTTTGGGAGTGGTGTCTGAGGAGCAATGACCCACAGAGGGGGCAGGTACCGTTCCCATGCTTGCTATCTCGCACTCTTTCATCTGCCCCGACTGCAGTATTTCAGGGGAGAGCTGCAACAGCAGCAGTCCCATGGCTCGGGGATGGCTGAGAGTAGGGGCTGTAACATCTGTGGATGCCTGAATAGGCAACTACTGCATGAGGTGTTCTGGGAGCGAGATCATTACCCACTAAGTCACCCGGAGAGCAAGGCAGGGTGTAACCTGAAACTGGGTTCGAGCTGGTCAGACTGGTTTGGGCTTTGGGTCTGAAACCAAAAGCAGACTATTCTTCAAACAGGAGTTGCTCTAACTGTGTCTCCAGGCTGGTGATCGCTTGGGCACTGCGATGTGAAGTCAGCTAAATGTAACTGTGTAATTGGCAGTGGGTTTGTACAGGAACTAGGCAGACCTGTGCTGTGTCGCTGCTGTGGCCGCGCTGGCAGGGACTCAAGCGCTGCTCGCAGCAGGAACACGTTCTCCCCGCACTCTGCTCTGGGCTGTGGGCTTTGCTTTGTCATGACCACACACTCTACACCAGCTCTCCCATCCTGCCATCTCCAGCTACTTAGAGACATAAGTGCAGACCTTATCCCTCCTGACCCCTGAAGCACTGCCCTGGGAGCAGCTCTGCTGAGCCCAGCTCAGCTCGGCTAATAGGGTCACTGTTCCCCTCCCGGAGGTAACCCCTGACCTGGGAGCGCCACCTGAAACCACGGCTGCTTCTCTTGACAGTCTCCAGAGAGAGATGGGTTACGTGCTTTGCAGTCTCTTTGACCCACAGCACTCCTTTGTGTCCCGTGTGCTGGACACGGGCCTGCTGGAGGCTGCATGTCTGGCCAGAGCCCTCCCCGGTGCAGCTTGTTGGCCCACACCCCCCAAATCCCACCTGCCTTCAGCCCCCATATCCCCACCTGACACAAGGGCTTCTGCTTCCCAGGAAGTCTCAGCTCTTGGACATTTTCAGATGGGAATGGGAGCCCAGAGTTTGAGGCTTTGCAAAATGAGAATCCCGCTCCTCAGGGGCCAGGGGTGAGGGGAGGCCACCTCACTGCCTGCAAGAACAATGTTTGATGGCAGCTGAGCTGCCACATTCAGCTGGTTGTGCCAGACAGTACCTTCTCAATGTTCCCCAGCTGCCAGGAACACACAGCTGAGTGAAGCTGCTGGCTGGTTTAGGGCAGAACTGCTTCTTTTGGCCCGGAGCTCACACAGTGCCTCCACAGCTGCTCCGTGGTGCAGGAGGCTGTGAGGTCTGGACCTCTCGTCCTTGCAGTATGTGCAGACAATGCCTTCCCCACCGAGGTCAGTGGTTTCCAGAGTGTTGTTTGCATGCCTTGAGGAGCCAGGCTCCTGTCAGGCCCCAGGAGCTGCTGTTCATCATGCTGCCCCAGCGAGGGGAACCTACTGCCTCTACACATTGTCCAGTCTGGCCTGTTAGTAGCTTTCACGTCTGCAGAAAGATGATCATGGAGCCTCTCTGCCCTTCCAGACCAGCAAAGCTTTTTACCCACCTTGGTCTGATTGTCAGGAATGAGGATTTACATGAGATTTTGGCTCAGATTATCCCAGCAGGCTGGAGGGTACCTCACAGGGTTTGTGTGGCTGCTGGGCTGGATGCAGGAAACATTAGCTCACAGCTAAATAATAGTGTGTCTTTGGCTTCCCTGTGGCACAATGGCTCTGCAAATAAGCACAGCAGTTGCCCCAATACAACAAGGGATGGCTCCACAGTGGCAGGCCAAAGTATTGTTCCCTGCACAAAAGCCAGAGTGGTGTGAAACTTTCTGATAAGTTATTACTTTAGCTCTCAGGCCTAATTTATTGCTTAAGGAAGAAATTATTTTGGTTTTGAGACCAAACTCTTCATTCAGGTTAAAAAGATAGCTCTAATGCTGGGGGAAAGAAGGAACAGAATTGTGTGCAAACTCTGCATAATGTAAAGACAAATCTTGAATGTCATTTCTCCCCACCTTACTTCAAGCATTAGGAATGACCAGACTTACTCCTACTGCAGTGTACTTTGAGCTCCTAAATGGATCAGATGCAGATTTGAAGTACCATGTCTAGCCCAGCATGTGGTAAGCAAACATTGCTCACCAAAGTAGTGCCTATGTGAGAAATAGCCTGTGAAAACTTTCCAGACACTCTTTTTTTTCTTTTTTTCCTTGAAGAAATGGAAAGAGAAATTGGAAATACTCTCCATTGTTTATCAAGCACAGAACTGCATGTCGTTGTAATAGCTTATAGTCATGGAGAAATACAGTCAGCTCTAGAAATTCTAGCAGCTCTGATCTCTTCTGCAGCCTGTAACAGGGCATGGAGGAACATTTCTGCAAGGAAACCTGGCTGACCAGTAAGTGTTTCCTGGGCAAGGTGCCACCTGAGGCGTGACAGTTTCTGTGACCCTTATTCAATAGTTGCCTCTGCAAGATGTCCTCATCTCCAGCTGTGTCAGGAGTTTTGAAACTCACCATCAGGTCCTGTGACAGCTTTAGAAGATTTTGCAGAGGCCACCCAATGTTTAATTACCATCTTCACCCAGTTGCCCAGAGCCAGCCTACATGAGAGGATATATGAAATGACAGTGAGCAGTTGATGGGAGATGCAGAGGACAGGAGCCCTGCTGGAGCCAGCCAGGCGCTCTGGTAAGAAGAAGGGAATTTTTCCACAAATCTCGGTGCATACAAAGAGCCTGTGTCTTTGTTCTCTGCCCTGACACACCTGACCCACATGACGGCTGCTTCAGGATTGTTAAAAAATATTTGTGATCAGTTGAAGCAAAACATTGGCCCAGAAATTTGAGCTGCTGGGACTCCCCCAGCCAGAAACTCTTCTTTAAACGAAAAGATAGTATCCCTCTCATGTAGGCATTGTGGGTGCCCTTCCCTCCTGCAACCGCACCTCCAGGGGCCCCAAGTTCAACTGCCTCCCTCCTGCTTCCACGCTCTGGGCTGCACTGCTGCCTTTTTTATTCAGTATGGGATATTGTTCAGCCAGAGCAGCTTCCCGAGGTGATTTGCCAGCTCCTTTGAGATGTCCACAAGAGGGGGCAGCAATATGTTAAAATCTGACTTGGTGTTGCCTTGGACACTGTACCGTCAAACAGTGCACAATGTCCCTGCTGGAGTTGGTGCTAAGCTGTGAGGAGTGGGCCTCTCTGAACTCTACATCCTGTTCCCTTCCTCCCCATCTATGTTATGATCTAATGTTATGGTCCAACGTTATGGCACATATTACCATACTCCCCCAGGTCTCAAAGCATCATAAGCACCTGCAAGACAGGGGAGAGCTGGTACAGCCTTCAGAAGAATAGAGAATTGACTTAGGGTCTCCCAAACCTCTTGTGGGTCCTCTGTGCCCTGGGTCTGCTTCTCCTTGGTTTTGTATGGGTTACACAGAGCTAGGCCCAGCTACTGAAGTCGCCAGTCCCTCCCCAAAAACTTGTGAGACTTTAAAAAAAATACATGTGGGCACTTCTCCCTCTTTGTTTGGATCAGTTTCCCAGATTTTTTTTGCTGACTTCTACTGCTCTCTCCAACATACACACTACATTTTGAAAGAAATAAGATATTTTTTTCCTGTAATCAGAGGACTTTAGGCAGCAGAGCTTTCATTAAAACCAAAGCAAGCCAAAACAGTTCTTTAATAGACTGTCATCAAATTTGGAAGGTGGTAGCCGTGTCTCCCAAGCTTTGCCATACAACCCTTCTCTGCCTTGGAGTCAGCTACAAATCTATATTAGAGGACGAAGGGGCATTTGTGACACACTTGAGGAGGATCAACATGGGAGGCAGATGCTCTGGGGAGCTGTGGGGTTGTTGTGTGGACCATGCAGCTCTGCAGGCGAGCAGACAGGAGCTGCCGGAGAAGATGCAACGCTCTTATTCTAATGTCCTCACTAGAGGTTTTTGGTGAATGGAGTTTCTGTTAAACCAGTTTGAACTGGTTCTCTCTCATATTTAGAAACTATCCCTGCTTATGCTGTAGAATTACACCCTGTCAACAAATTTTCCTTTCCCTCTCATCTCAGTATTTTCGGACAGGAGGAACACTTCTCTTTACCCCAAAGCCTGGGCTAATCTGTCTTAAATGGAAAACAGATTTGCCCGGGAATTGCCTCTTGCCTGCCATGTCTTTTGCTAGCTGATCCATCTACCACTCCTTTGCTGCTCAGTCATGAAATTTCCATTCTACTTCCACTTATTTCCCCATTCAGCAGCTAAGGGACTGGCCAGAGACAGAATCTGTGAAAAGCACAACCCCTTAGATAAAGGGAAGAGCTGGCACAATATATGTGCCCAATATCATTCTTCCCATCACCTTGTATATGCGCATTCTCAGCCAGGGAGGCTTTATATTCTTTCTTTTTTCTTGCATTCCCATCACATCACTGTGTTAAACATGCAAGGCTGTAAAACCCATGCAAATACCCGGCCATCACGAAAATGAGTAAGCATCTGGAGGGCTCTGCTTGGAAATAGTCAATGTACCAGACACTGCCATTTGAATACTAAAGTGTTGTGTACTGGAGGAACTTCCACTGTTGGCAAACCCTTTGGCAAGTGGGTGAGGTCAAAGAAAATAGTTACTTGTTTTCATCAGTATTTTTTCACCACTAGACTCCTCTTTGTCCACAAGGCCCTTGGATTCAAGGAACTAATCTAAGATCTCACATGTTGTACCTCACAGCTGATGTTTCACAATCCACCGGAGCTTCCTGCAGACTGCTGAACGTGTTTGTGCACTGGAGGTGAGCTGGGCTCCATCACATGGGCACTGGTCTTCATATCACCAAGTGCCAGGCAGGTCCACTTGGTGGGACAGGCTGGAAGGGACCTTCTGTTTCTCTGCTAAATGAGATTTCAGCTGGGCTGGCCTGGCCTCTGTGTGGTGGGAGTCTCCAGCCAAGGGTGCAAGACAGGGCAGGACCCCTGGGTGAGAAGCAGCCTGCAGAGCCGAGTAATCCTACTCTCAGGCAGCTTTCCTCACATTAGTGCTGCTTCTCCTGAAACATTCTGGCAAAAAGCAATTCACTTTTCCAGGATCTGTTTTCTGCTAGTACGGCTCCTTGAACCAACGCCCCACGGTATCAGCTGAGCACCAGTGTTGGCAGAAGAGAACCTACAGGAGCATGGCTTGGAGAGCATCTCTGAGGAAGCTACCCAGAAACATCAAACCATACCCGTAAGCCCTGGCATCTCCCCTAGCCCCATAAGCTCTGGCTCTACAGCACTAGACTGAGAATCTAGCAAACTGCATCCAGGTTCTGCCAGTTGCCCTGCAAGTCAAACCCCTGCTCAGTGCATCCCTTCATTGGCAGACCGTGCGTGACGTTGCTGTCTCACCTCTCGGCTCTCCCTGTGGTTCAGAGAGCTTTCCCCTGCACTGTTTGCAGCCAGGCTGGCGTCTGGGCAGGCGGCTCACCTGCTGTCCTGCCTCAGTCCACAGTGCTGGGGCCCAGGGCCGGGAGCGCTGCCCTAAACTGCCCTCATCTGCCCTTTCACATGGACCTGAAACCTCATGAAACGCTCCTGCTTCCCCCATGCCTCCAGGCTTTCCGCAAATTGCCCCATCCAGCTGATGAGAAAAGGGGGCTTTCCCAGCTTTCATTTATTCCACTGTATGTTCAGGTTTATGTTAATTGTGCTTGATTAGCCACCTGTCGGCTGGAAACTCTTCTGACAGTCTGTTCCAAGGAAGTCATGAGGAAAGAGCCAGGAAACAGTGGTGGTGAAGCCCGCATATAAAACTGCAAAAATTTCTCCCTTGAGCCTGCATTTCTGCAGCAGGAGGAGCAGGCTATAAATGCCCAGGAGTGCAGGGTCAAGTAGAACCTGTGTTTGGGGCAAAAGCGACCACTTTTTTTGCATAAGTCACCTGAGAAGCTGTCCAAATATTTCCTGGAAGGAAATATTGTGTCTGTGACCATCTGTAGGTCAGGATAAAGGCCTCTCTCAGAGCCAGAAAGGGATGCTCTGAGCCCCAGCTCACAGGGTCTGTATCCCTGGAAGTGCATGCTCTGACATTTCATCTACACAGTCATCTCAGCGTATATAAAGCAGGTACAAAAGGCCACTCGATCATCATTTCCCTGTGTGTGGGGAAAAGAAAAAGTGGTAGTAGCAGGTTTTTTGTTGGCTTTTTTTTTTCCCTGTTGCTCTGAAGAGCTTGGCAGGTTTCTAGGCTGGAGGCAACCAACCTCTGTGTCCCTGCTCCTCCTCCTGCACTCAGTGAAGGTCCTCCTGAAAGTTTTTGTGGCTGAAGTGCTCACAAGTCTCAGACAGCCTGCAGATCAGGTACTCTAGCCTCTCTTTGCTTTCCATCTTTAGCAGAATCAAAGCAGAAATGCCTTGTTGTTTTCTGCAGACCTTGAGAAGTAACCAAGGAAATGAAAACGGCAGGGAGCACAGGATGCTTGTCCTTGCCTGGGAGATAACTGTCTTTACTGACTCTGTCCACCTAATGCCCTTTATACTTCATAGCTCCTAATGACTTTTCCTCCTGAGATGCCCTAATTGATATGTAACTAATCCAGAAATCCAGAACAATTAGTCTCAGTTTGTAATCGTCTTTGGAGCATGCTGTTTATTTCAAAATGGAGAAGGGGCTCGTGTGCCCAGATGTTTGCTCTTTTAATTGAGTGCTGCATCTTCCTACCCAGCTCAGAGCTTGGTCAGATCACTACACTATGTAGGGTAGGAGAAAGGCAAATGTTCTGGATAGGGAGGGTCATTTCTCTTCTGTAAAGAGCAGATCATGTTAAGCTGCAATGACTTGTGAATATACCTGGTCCTGTAACCAGGGCCTCTTCTGCTGTCCCTTTCAGCAAGCAGATGCACCTCGAAGTGGGCTGCAGAGATCCCTGAATCCTCCTCTGTCACTATCAACTTGCCTCCCAAGTCCTGCAATGGAGATGTCACATGTGGATCAATGTTTCCTCTCCAGAGCTGCTTGTGGTTCCTGCACTTGAACCTGTGGCAAGGGCTGCCAGCTGTCTGACACAGTCATTGCAACGTGTCTCAGCCACCTCTCCTCCACAGGAACACCACCAGCAAACAAACCCTGTGCTCAGTGCTGCTCAGCACACCAGTTCCCACTGCAGTCACTGGGCAGACTGGGCTGTGGTCAGGCAGCAGACAGGTAGAACAGGTACCTGAGGCATGACCAGGCTTGTTCAAAGTCTTAACTTCCTATTGCTCCTTTGCCCCTCTCCCCTTCACTTTCCCATAAACTCTACCTTTGTTTGACTCTCAGCACACCCTTCTTTTGTGTCTTTTTGGTTTTTTTTCCCAGAGACTTCTCACATGCGTTGCAAGATGTCTGGAACTGCCAGACCGTGTGGCACAATCCAAATATCACAGCATCAGGCAGGAGATAACATCTTTCTCCAGGTGCAGAAGAACCATATCTCTCTGTATGTTCCTGGACACTGTGACTTTCTGCACCAGATGTATTGGTGTCATGAAAGGAAGTGATAATAAATTTTTCCAGTTTGAACCATTAAGGAGATTTTTGGCACTCCAATAGCAGTCTAGGTGGCACACTTGCAAACGTTGCAGAAAGGTCCATGGGAACACTAATGATTAAAAATACACCTGGCTGTAAAAAAAAGTGTGCCAGTGATTCCAAGAAAGCTAACTTCAGTTGAGTGTAACAGGAAAATTCAAGATGAGGAAATGTTCATCCCAGTTTATCCACACTGGACCCACACTCCAGCTTTTATCTGTGGGCAATGTCCAGCAATTGTGTGAAGGTAAAAATGACCTGGCTGTTTTCTCACCCATCTTAATGGTGCTTTTCAGCAAATATGAACTAAATTGTCCTCCTCAGGGTGCCTTTCTTCTTGGAGCAGAGGACAAAACAACTCCTTGGAACATTCAGAGCCTGACTAGCCACCTCCTTGAGACCAGACTGCTGCCTCTGTGACATGGATTTGGGGCTGACTGCTGACATGCTGTGCTCCTGGTGTCCTGGGTTGAATTTTGTGAGTCCAAACCTGTGGCTGGTGCAGGCAGAGTCCTTATCCCAGCTGAAGCAATAAGGAAATCAGCTCTCTGCCCAGTTGTCCCTGGAAAAAAGTGATGATCGGGAGCCCAGGCTCCCTACTAAGGACACTGTTACAAGGGTAGAGGTGTTGCATGGTGCATCTTAAAAGTGGCCACTGAAAGCAATGAGACAAACCATGTTTGGTTCCTAACCAAGTCTATGCTTGTCTGTCTGCAACTAGACAGGACTAATACATGTTGCACATAGTATGGTCCAAATTTCTCATAGAGATGACTGTTGTGGGGCTGGGCAAAGCTCAGGAGCCATCCCCAGCATGATTGTAATTGTAAGGCATGGCAGTCCTTTGAAACTGCTGGAAAGGGCCTCCTGACTCATGTACACTTACCTTCTATTTTAGACAACTTTGTCATCTAGTAGTTTTCACAAACAAAGTCTCCAAGAGAAGAGATTTGTTCTCACAATGTTCCATCTGAAAACATCTTCAGAACCTCCAGGTTCGGTGACCAAAAAAAAAAACCTGTTTTCTAACCTGCCTTGAATTTTGTCCAGCTCACGCCCATTCAATTTGTGTCAAAAAGAATTCTTTTTTTAAAAAGCTTATTTTCTACACCTAGCATGAGCAAGCTGAGAATCTCATGAAGAGGCCAGCCAGTGTCTGTATCTCAACCTCTCCTTGCAGTTCATCCCAAACTGCAATAATTCACATATCTGATGGTGAGAGCACTGGATCTCCTAGTTCCATAGGATTAGCAGTAGATCTCACAAAATAAGAGAGATTTCAGAAATCCTTAGGATGTCTAAATGAAACTAAGACTGCTGATCCACCCTAGGACAAATCAGAGGGACTACCCTGCTGTCCAAGCATCCCTGTTCCTCCCAGGCAATGCTAAATATCAAAGAGGATCCTGCCATGGCCAGTGACTGTTTCTAAGTCACTTGTTTGCCAGCCATAGTCAGACAATGTTTAGACAGGGTGAGAAGAAAGCAAACCTTTATGTTTTCATGACAAAATGCATTTTAGCATAGCAAGATCTGATTGCTCATTTTAAAAGGTATCCTGTTTTCAACCTCCCAAAACTGTCAGGAAGCACCCCTGCCCATTTGCAATGCATCTCCAGTCCCCAAGCCTTCAAGCCTTGCAAGTTGTCATTGCTGAATTGAGGCAGCTATTTAAATCAGGGATGGGACTCCATTGATTCTGTCTCCTTCACAGATACTAAACCTCCTGGAAGCAAGTCAGATTGATGCTCCGCTGATAAACATATCAGCAGCTGAGGAGCTGTGCACAGTGCGGCTCCCATAATTACTAACTCTGGTTCAAAGGCTTTTATGCAAAGGAACAATGGGCACCAGAACAGTTTTGTATCCTGTTATGCACTGCAGTGTTTTGCTGTGATGGCTTGCCCCGTCAGAGAAGCCTGCTTCTCATGTCCCTGTCCTCTTCAAAACACAGAGGTAATTCCTACTGGTAAGGAGGCTATTGCCCACCTTTTAAGAACAGAAGCTAGGGATGTACGTGCTGGCTAGGAAGATGGAAAAAAGGGTTTAGTAAAAAGGGAAGTGCCAATCAAAAAAAAAGGGCTGTTTTCCTCATTGCAAATCTATCCCTATTATCAAAGAATTTCCCTGTCACTGGCAGTGCCTGAGATGGAAGTGACAACTCATTTGTTTTGCCTTTGCTGCCAGCTGTGGAGCATATCTGTGCGTGTCATTAAGGAGCGTGCAGAAGACATTTACATTTTTGCCTCGTGTCCATTTTTTCTCTCTGTTCACTGAGTTGAGGTTCTGCTTTTGAAAATAAGTCTGTGTTCGGCATCATCTGGAAAACTGTGGGACGTCTGCTCAGCCGGACCCTGCCATTTCAGGGTGCTCACAGAGCCACTCTTGCCAATGTCCGAGCCAGCTTCTTCTTGTGCAACCCTGCAATCAGCCATGCACTTTATGACTGGACAGCTTCCTCACACCCAGAGCAGTACTTATTTTGCAGGTGAATGCTTTGCGTAAAGCACTCATGCCCTGCTCACTCAGCACTGCTGAGGCAGTACTCTGTGGGCAGCACCCCACATATGGAGTGAGTCCCTCCAAGGAGCTTTCCAGCCTTTGTGAGGGTCATGCCTTTTTCCAGCTCCCTAGCTTTCTCAGAACTCTGGGCCTTCTACACAAATCTATATTATCCCTAAGTGTCTTTCATCTCTTTACTGGGATGTGGTTTATTTTCAGTCAGGAGAGGAAGGGAAGAAATAAAAGGGCAGTGATCCTCATGGAGTTATCCCAGCAGGCCCCTAACACTCATACTTTTCCAACCTCACTTCATAGCATGGCAGGTGTGATGTGAAATGCTCTGCTCCCTGACCAGCCAGAGAGGTTGTGCTGGAAGTTTGTGTCTTTTTAAACCGCCAGATTTCTTTTGCTCTCCTGCAAATGCTTGTTTGGAGCTCTGGAGGTACAGGCAGGTTGGTGGGTCAGGGCCACCTGACTGTTTATTTGCAGTCAGGATCTCTACAACATTGACACGGGCTGCAGTGGGAAGGATGCCGACAGCCAACATTCAAGAGTGTGTGTTGGCAGGCAGAGCTGAATAACAAAAACAGTCATCAGTAAGTAATAGTAACATAGCATCTACTTCATATTGTGCATAATACTATTTTTCACTTCTCTTCCAAGTGCTACATATTTCTGGAACTCCATTTCTTTTTCAGGGGCATATATTTCTGGCAAATATTCCAATGCAGATTTTTGTTACAACCCACACTGAACCCCGGGATTACTGTAGGACAGAAAACCTTCCCTCTAGGAAATCATGAGTTCTTTCTCTCATAAACGAAAGAAGCAGCATGGTCTCTTCACATCTGAAAGATGTCTTTTCCCACAGAGACAAGGGATCTGGACAGGGATATCCTTCCAACTAGGGCTCCTAGAGTATCAGAGCTGCAAACATTGAAAGTGCAACTTGTTTCTTCTCAGCAGGAAGGCGGGAATCCTGGAGATGTCAAAGTCAGTGTGGTTGGGTTTCTCCAGGGTTCATAAAAACTCACTGCTGAGAACAGAGCTGTGGTCCAGCAGCCCTGGCTGCACCTGGTGACCTCGGTTGTCACCAAAACAGGACTGTTTCACACAAAAATCTATTGAAAAAAGATAATCTATCAAAATGTGAAAATTTTGGTTAGATAATTCCTGGCCAGCACCAGCCTGTAACCCTTTTATCAGTTCCACCGAGTGAGATGAAAAGACAGATATGCAGAGTACATGAGGCTGCGTAGTAGTTGGGGCTTGCTCCTTGCCAGGAGAGTTTCCCATGAGTAGATTGACCAAAGGCAACAGCTGAGGTCTCCAGTCAAAGGAGATGTCTGGAAGAACCTTGCAGGGAGGAGGAATCTTGCAATGAGTCATCCTAGGCTCAGGTCTGATATCCCTGCCTAAAGAGTAAAGGTAATTGCCTCTGATTAATGCTAGCAAACCTCTGTGAACTCCAGTGAGGATATGAAAGGACTGACATGCCTCTTTGAGATGGGGGTAAGATAGAGTACAGCCAAGTGTGGGAAGAAAATTAAGCTGAGATGTAGTTTTTAATTACCAATAAAGTCATGCTCTAGAACGGAGGGTTGAGAGCAGGACTTGGCCTCTTCCTACTGTTTTATGATCCTTGATGCATAGAAAGGAGTTTAGGGAAGAGAAACCTGAGATTGCTGTATAGTCCCATTTGTAACTTTTAAATGCTTGTGCTGGCCCCTCACCCTTTCTTGCTCAGAGGCTGTCATTATTTAGACCACAGATGTAGCCAGAGATTTCCAGTGGATGCCAGTAAAATATGGAAGAGCAGCAACAGTGAAGTCAGCACTGATACTTAGAAGAAGAAAAACTACATCTTTACTGGCTATTGATCTGGATGAGGCAGGAAGAAGGCTGGACCCCTGAGTGTGCCATTCGCTCTTGATGAACACCCCAAGTGCTCTGCAGCCCCTCTCTGGTCTCACCTCTGGAAAAGGGGGAGGGAAATGGCCCAACTCATGCCTTACAGCAAGTGGCAATTGGAGGCTTTTGTTCCCCTTGGATGCATCTTTTTGCACCCTGGCTGCTCCTCAGTTAGGTGGCATGATCAGAGCTTGGTGGTGGTGAGCTACCTTCATCCAGCCATGTTGAGCCTTGTGACAGCAGCACAGACTTCAGCATGGGTCCGGGCGTGACTGCCTGGGCCATCAGCTGCTTCCCCAGAGACCTGGCCTTCTTTGAAGCCTGTGCTGCTCGTCAGCTGCTCTTGTCTACTAAACTCTGCAGGGGTGTCTCAATAGTCAGAGTGCCTCTTCCTCCTCTGCCCATCCTAAAAATGATGGAGTGGGGTGCTGTTTCTCCATCCTTAATTAAAGCTAGTTCAGAGTCTTGTTCGTGAAGACTTCCTGCTGCTGCTGGGCTCCCAGACCTTCTGTGTGGTGTCTTCTCATCCACCTGGGCTGTGGCTATGCTCAGATACACCTGCCTGTGCTACAGGCATCATGTGAAAGCAGCAGAGCAGACATGAATGTCCCACATTCTGCTTTTGAGTCCATCTCTTCATTGTTCTCTGTGGATTTGATAGCTATACAAAGACACCACATTTCAGTCCTCCTCCTCTCCCACCATATCACCAAGGTGGCATACATACCATTTAAGTTGCAATAGGTATAGTATTTCCTTTTAATAATCTCCTAATTTTGTCGACCATAGGATTCCTGTTTCCTTCAACAGCTCTAAAGTTTGAAGACATTTGCTCTCAATGAATACTGAATTTCTCCCTTAAATACCTGAACCCCAGAGCTGGAACTATAATCAAGAGAGTTTGGTTTTCCAGTTCTCTCTGGAAACTCACAGAAGGCAATAATGGAGACTGGTGTCTGGACACATTTCAAGACTTTTTTTTCCATTTTGAGGACCATGAGGAGAAGCATTGTGATGTTCCTGGCAATATCCCTTCCCCTGCTATGGAACTCTGTGAGTACCAGTTAATAAATATTTATCATACCCCATGAAGGGGAAGGAACTGTCTTTTGCAAATGGAAAAGGGAAAGTCATTCACCCGAAATCACATAGAGAAATGATGTTAAAGCCTAGGTTAGCATTTCTGAGTTTCTGATTACCTAAATTATATTTAGAATTACCTTCTCTCTCAACACTTAATGTAGTGTCTTTATCATCTGAAAAGAGATGTTTGGAGATAATGAATAAGTGCATGCACTGCATATAAAGGTAGGATACTGCTGTTACTGGTACTCACAAGGCAGGCAGGCAGACACTGCAGAAAGGCCTCTTCCTCCCAAGGTGTGGTTGTATTTTATTGGTTAGCACAGAGTCTCTGTATTTCAGGCTTAGCATCCTTTGACAGGAGCCTTGTACATGTAAGACTTTACTGTTAGATGCTAATAATTTATTATTCTACAAATCTATTTGGCTTAAAAGAAAAACCCAAATCATCCTGTAGAAGATGTCACAACAGTAGATATCCTCTCCTACTCTCCCTTCAAATTATACACAGCTGCCCAGATAATATTCCAGGGTGGCGGACATCTTTTGTTTGCTCCATGTTATTAAAACCCCCTAGCAAGTGGAGTGAATACTCCTCTGTGCTATATATAGCAGCATGTGTACTACTGTCCACAGCTGGGAGTACAGCTCGGGTACCCACACGGATCTTTATGGTCTGGGTTTTGCAAGCCTTTTTTTTCTCTGTGCCCGCCAGGTCTCTGGCGGGCTGGTGGCATTGGCGCTCTAACAGAAGCCTGCTGCTCTCCTTTCCTGGCAGAGGTTTCACAGGGTTTCAAAGTCTCCCTCCAGTGCAGTTATTAAAGGCTTTTGTTTATCTTGTGAAATCAGCCCCGTGAATGCTGACACTGACTGAAGTGCTGGGAGAGTTTCCCTGACTCTTCCTCTCGCTGTCTCTCACGGGTCTATTCCCATGAAAATGATCTCAGGTGTGCTGTGCGTCATCAGCCTGCCCCGGGCGCTCTCTGGCTTACTGGCAGGGAAGATGAATGCACTGTTTCTGAAGCCGTGCCCGTAGCTGGGTGCTCCTCCTGCCTCAGCGCTGTGGAGAGCCATCCCAGCGGCTCCGGCCACGGCAGACACCGGCTGTCCCCAGGCGCGCAGCCCAGCAAAGGGCTCGCGGCAGGAGAGCAGCTAGGGCTCTGCAATACCATCCGAAACCCGCTGGCATTGCTTGGGCAGCATTTTCCCAGCCTCTCTCCCATCCAGCCCTGCAGGGTTGCAGCCTCTGACGGGAAAACTGAGTCCTCCCACGATGAGCCCTGCTTCAGCACGTGATTCTGGCTTTCCCTTTTGGATGAGAAAGCACCTCAAGTCTGCAGGACTGAGGTGTTGACGCTCATGTAACCAGGTGTTTACCTGGAGAAAGCAGAGGGTTAAGTTTGGTGGCAGGCCAAGATGCTTATGAGGATGGTGGAGGAAGGTGCAAGCCCATGACTTGAGTGCCCTGAGCTCTCCCAAAGTTTAACATTAGTGATGGCACCATCATCACATGCATTCATATGTAGGTAAGTGCTTGGAAATCATCTGTGCTGTGTCACCAGCACAATGATGACAGCACAGCCACAGGAAGGGTGTTTGCTGTCCGTGATTGATTTGTTCAACTGCACTCTCCCATTGTCCTCCTCTGCAGGACTGTGGAGCTTCCTCCACAGAAAGTCGAGCTCTTCCACCCTCACCACCAGCAGAGCCAGGTCCCATGGGTGGGCTGCTGCTGCCAGCTGGGAGCTGGAGGAGCAGCGGGCACCAGGCCCTGGCCAGGAAGCCAGGCCTGGCTCTGAGGCTTCCACTGCAGCGCTTCCTTCTGTGCTGAAAGCCTGGGGAAGGTTTCAGCAGTGCCTGGCTCACTTTCTGAGAAAACAAGGAAAGAGAGCTTTCCCCTAGACCCTGGGAAGCCCGTGTATTTTCATTGTATTTTAATTTTAAGAGATTGTCTGCCCCGCCCAAGATTATCTCATGGGAAAGAAAAGCCTGGCTCAGTGACTCGTGGTGAAACTTGTCCCTGAGCCAAATTTCTTTGCACCTGATGTTCCTCCATAGCAGCAGAAACCGGAGTATTTCAGTTCACAACACTGCCCTAGGGGTAGTGCTGGGCATAAGGGGTTGAAGGGGGAGGATGGGCCCCGCATCTTCTCCTGCTCCTCCAGAACAAGTCCTGCAAGTTTGTATGCCGAGCAGCTCAGTCCAGGAGCTGGAAAGGGCATGGTGTCACCCTGGGAACGAGGATCACGTGGGGCTGCAGCAGAGGGAACCTGTCTCAGGGATACGTTGAGACATACCCTGCTCTCTTGTGCAATAGGTCTTTGCAAGTACAATGCTGTATTTATACGGTGGGAACGGAGAGCCCAGGGCTGGACTCTGCAGAGGCATGAGTAAGCAGCTTCCAGGAGGCCCAGGTGCCAGCTGGGCCAACACTTTGATTCCTTTTCTGGGAGCAGATGCAGACTAAGTGCTGGGTCTCAACCAGCATTCTCCAGTACAGGAAGGACAGTCTTAGAGTCATGTTGTAAAGTTCAAGTGGTTTCTTTGTATTAAATGCTTTATCTCCCAGGCTCACTACAGAGTGATCTAGCATGGCTCAAAGAGAGGCAATGTTGTAAAACAGACCCAAGATGTATAAGTACACCAAGCAGCCAAGGACAGTAACCTGGGCAAAGAGGTCTCTCAGTACGATGAAGAGCAGCAGTTCAATTAAGACGGGCTGTGAGAGGACAAGCATTCCTTGTGGTGACAGCATCTGTTTGAGCAGTGCCTCTGCTCTCTCCTGCCTCTGTGGTGTTCCCATGCTGCTTTTTGAGAGACTGCAGAAAGGACCACGGGAAGGGAACAATCTAGCCCAAATTAGGGGCAGGAAGGCATTAAGAGCAAAACTGAAGCTGCCACTACATCTGAGAGAAGTCAAACCAGACCCTGCTTCCAAGCTAGGCCTAACTGATAAACTTGGAACAATCTGAAGAAAAAAGCCAGTTAGCACCTGAAGTTTAAAACGGGGAGTGTTAAAAAAGTGATAAGGTTGTTAATGTAATCACACCCCTCTGAGGAAATGGGGGAGGATGCCATTCCCAGGTAATTGCATTTCAGCAGTGTTCCTCCTGCTGGACTCATGTCAGCATCTGACCTGGTAGTAGTTCAGCCTGTCCCTTTGAAGTAAATAGGATGTAACCTATAGAGCATAAAGATCTCCAGAAGGACTTTCAGACTTGCCCTTCTGGTGCTGGAAGGAGGATGTGCTGAGTCAAACGAAAGTTGGTGTCGTTTTGAGGATTAATTCCCAGTCAGGGTTCAGTAGAAGCTGAGGAAAGTGTCACTAGCTAGAAACCTTCTTGGCACAGTTAAGCCCATTTAGGGTGTGCTACTCATAGAAAAAGGAAACTAAAGGGTCCTTTCCATACTCTGTCCCTACTGTTGCTGACATCTGATCTCAGGTCCTGCTGAGAGTGGCAGCAAGCACACTGGCTTCATGTGGATTTACAGGACATGGTGTGTACCTGTACTGAAGTACTTGTAGTGTTACGTACGCAGGTGGGAAGCCTTGATCAGTTACTCTGCTGGATGCAAGGACTATGCAAGAATCTCCAATCCAGGATCTAAATCAGAGCCCTAAGCTAGAAAGAAGGCACTGGAGAACTTCTGTCTTGTAGGAATGTCGGTGCTTGTGGCGTTTGATGCTGAGCTTTGTGCTATAGAGCAAGTCAGATCGAGTAACCATGAGGATGCTTTCTGGCAGGAAAGTAAGCAGCACTTGTGAGTAATTGAGCTGGCCTTGTAATGGACTGGGCTAGCTTCATCCAGCCTGGTGGGGTAGTTTGTGTCAGCAACAGTCTCCCAGGAACTCCCCTGTGCTCTCAGCAGCACCTGAAAATACAGGTTGGTCAAGCAGCACTGCAAGGCAGAAACAAGCCCAGACTCTACCAAAGCCAGGGAGTAGCACAGACCAAGTACTGCACCATAAAGAGTATGAGAGCAAGGCTTTAAAGACACCTCAGGTGGCTTTGGTAGGACACTCCATGTAATGATAGATTCACCCCCACCCCCAGGAGTTCAGCTTTGTTCCCAGGTTTCAGGGAGTTTTAGAGTGCTTATTGTGCACATGACAGGATATGGCTCAGTGGAATGACTCACTCCCTGTAAAGTTAATTCACACTTTGCTGCTATTTCCATTCACAGGTTCTTCTGTAAGATTTAGTGCCAGGAAGCTACAAAGCTGGGAGCCAGCTCCAAATATTCCCACAGGTTACTTTACATCTAGTAAACAGCAGACTGCAGGAGGACAGTGTGATTGCAGACTTGGTAAACAACCCCCCTCCCTGCCGAAAAATACCAACCAAAAAACCAATAAAACACAAAACCCACAACAACCTCCTCGCCCAAAACATAAGTTTTGAAGTCATGTTTTATCAGCAGTCATTTCCTATTCCCTTCTGATTTCTGAGTCCCATTTTCTCATTACCATTGCTACACTGTGTTTTTTGTCCATTTTCTTTCCTAGCTCCCTGCTGAACCATCACACTCTTCTCTCAGCAGCCTGACTTCCCAGCCCTCTGACTCTGGAGCAGCTATGGGGCCGCAGATGTGAACAGGCAGGAGCCCTGACCTATCTGTAATGCCTGAAGATAAGGATGAGTCCTATGAGCTGTCTTGGATCTGAGTGTCTTTGCATCTAACGTGGCACAGGCAAAATTTTTCAGCACTTGAGCAGTGTTTAGCTACCAAGGTAAGTTAAACAAAGCTGGTCACTAAATTACTCACCAGTCTAATGACAGAGCAGCATGCTGTTATTGAGGCTAAAATGCAAGTCCTACGAGAGCTTGGCTCAGTGAGTGCTGGGAGGACCTCCTGACTGGTCCCTGGATGATGGCTCCTGGAGAGAGGCATTGAAAGCACTGAATGTTTGCTACTCCAACCCCCTCAGCAGTCTCCATCCTGAGTGGCTGCTGAGGTAAAGAAAGATTAACTGAGGCAACAGAGGAAACTTGGAATGTTTCAGCTATGAGGGGATTTTCACCACTGCGTATGCGGGTTAGGACATGGAGTGAGAAGTGGGGCTATTTCCCTTTTCTGCTATTGTCAGTAAAATGGAGTAACTCCTTCTCCATGTTAAAGCCCAACTTAATTTGCACTGACAAAATTACAAACACAAGTTGTGGACATTAAAAAAATTTATTTGAACAAATATTAGACACAATCACAGAGGAAGAAAGTAGCTCTCAGTACAGGTTTTTTTCCCTGAATGAAATAATCCCTGTTTCGTACCAAGCTACTGCAGGGCAATCCTTGCTCTCCTCAGCAGGAGTGAGGCTGGTGTTCTTTCCATCTGTAGATTTGTTCCATAGGGGTATGGCATGCTCCTTGGCAGGTCACACCACAGCCCTCGGTCTCACAGGCTAAAGAAATGTGTAAAGACACAACAGACAAACTTAACTAATGATACAGCAAAGGTGCCTGTACAGGTAGGAAATACACACAGGGATGCATTGCTGAGTGAGAGCTTTGTTCAGGAAGTGGTGTCCGACCTAGACCTGTGTCAGACATGTCACTTCTAGCTACCACCTCCGTGATTGCCCTCTCTTAGGACTTCTCACTGGACTTGAATGGCGTTTCAGATGGAGAGTCGTTTCAACATTCCGCTCATTTTGCTACACCATCCTTTTCAGGTCTCTAAGCCTTACCCTAGAAGAGCTCCAAGGCCATGGGCCCCTTCCCTTCACAGGAAGACTTCTCCACCTCTTTCATCCTGTGATACCACCCAGGGAGACAGCAGCCTTGTCTCCCACCCTGAAGACTACATAAGCTGCACTACAAAATCAGATGGTTGCAAGAGATGTTTGCAGATATTTGTTTGGAGCCAGACTGCATTACTTGCCTTTGTCCTGTTACAGGCTCACTAGCTCACACATGCTTACTTTTGGTCCAGGGCAAACCACCCACAGCTATATTGCTTTCTGTCACATTACTCCAGAGCGTCCCCAAAGTGATGGGCTGTGACCAGATGCAGAGAAACCCCTGAGTATTGAAAGCTTTGCTTGACAAGCTCTCTGCTACATAAACCAAAATGAAATGTCTCTGCAAAAGAAGATTTAGAAATTGAAGCAAATTGTGTAATAAAATATAATAAAATGTGAATAGACTCTCCAGGATATTAATCCCCTGAGAAACAGGTGAGAGGGCAAGGGAGTGAAACATAGTGAATTATTTCCTCCAGCATAAGTTTCATGGATTTCCTTTGCTTTTGATTTCAGCTGATTAAGCAGTGACTTCTAAGGAAGGGAAGCAAAACAGAAAGAAGCCCATTCCTATTCCGCAGCCTCAGGAAGAACAGTACAAGGTAAATTCTGTTCTTCTGTGTAGATCTGAAAGGGAGGATTTTACTAATGAAGAGGAACTCTCTCTCACTACAACCCTCTCCTTTTGATTCAGAACTGAATGTACGAAAAATATTACTTTGAAATTCATATCACTAGCAAATTTTTCAGGTCCCTAGAAGTTTCCCTGAACATTAGCATCTCAACTAAATAGAATCACAACCTTCATTTAATATCATTCATTCTACTTTCCTTCTCCATCTACCTTTCTTAATTCCATCTTTTCCTTACTATTTTCTTCCTTTTCTCTTCTTTCATAACATGCATGGCTCTCCATCTACATTTGACCCCTTGGTAGTGCTATAAACCCTTTGCTGACACAGTTTTGTCTCTGCTAGACAGAGCCACTCATCACTGTTCCTCCCCTGTTCTTTCTTTCAAGACACCACACACACAAAAGGCCTTTCAAAGCTGGTTCCCAAGTCCACAACTACCTCTTAGGATAGGGCTATAACACTTGCACCCAGTGGACTGCAGAGTCCTCTCGGAGAAAGCTTTGCTCAAAGTATTACTGTAGCTCCCAGGGCATTTTCACTTCAGCCTGCTAATGGCCTTTATTTAGGAAACACCTTCTCAAGAGTACTCCCAATATAGGGCCTTTAAGAAAGAGTGCTACTTTTTCACAGTCAAGTGAATCCTACCTATTTTGGCAAACAGAATCAGAGGGGGAACCCAAGTCTCATGTTCCAAACTCTGCAGCCCATGTCTGACCACATTGCAGTTGCCCCTGACCTACTTACTCTCTGCCATGCCTGTAAATCAGCCAAAACAAAGGCTGATTTCAGATGTTCCTCACATTTATTATGCTGTATCAGGACTCTGAAAGTGTGTGAGCTTCAACCAGAAAACTGGTCGTTTTGAACTATGTAAGGAACCTGCCTGTTCTGGGGTACTGAGTCTTGATGTATTAAAGGCTCCCACTAATCTGGGACACTGCAGACATGTCCAGCAGGTATTATAGCTGCCTGGACCATTCCACATCTTGGCACAATGGAAATCTAGTTCATGTCTCCTAGGCATCCAGTACTGTACCCAGCAAGAGACAGGTTTCCAAGCCCAGCAGCTTATCATACCCTCCTTGCTGGGGCCATAGGAGCAGTCACTCCAAGATGGTGCAGAGCCAATAATGGCATTGGGTGTTTCTTTTCCCCTCCCTCAAAGTAGCTTCAGACAAAGCAAAAGAACTTCTTCCAGCGGCACTTGGAGAGAGTCTTGATGCCTTTGGCAGTCATCTTCTTTTCCTGACGTGCTTTGTGCTCAACACCACTGACAATGGCCATGTCAAAAACTTCTTTGAGGTTCTTCTGGGTCAGTGCTGAGCATTCCAGGTAGGCTTCTGCCCGGATTTTGTCAGCTAGACCTTCTGCCTGAGGCCGGGGCACAGGCTTCACATGGTAGCGATCCAGGCTGATGAGGACATTGACATCGTCCCGCAAGTCTGCCTGTGTCCCCACTAGCAGCACTGGTGCCCGGGGGTTGTGAGTTCGTATCTCAGGGATCCATTTCTCAGTAATGTTTTGGAAGGAGCTTGGGTTTACCACACTGAAGCAGACAAGGAAGACGTCGGTGTCAGGGTAACAAAGAGAGCGCAAACAGTCAAAGTCCTCCTGTAGAAAAGGGAGGGGGGGAAAAAAGTCTTCACTGGACTGATCTTCTAACAGCATGATGCTGCAGTAGCTTTTCTACAAGTTAATTAGAATAGCAACAGAGGCAGGGCATTGTACTGACTTTGTGGCCATGCCACATTTCAGACACAAGTTTCAGAGTTGAGGGTGTCTGTCATTCATTCGTCTGTGACTGCCATACCAGCAAATGGCTAGTGCTGCACTAGTGCATTTCCTGTCTCCCCAGTTAAACACTGCCCTCCTCAAAGCCTGCAAACAGTGTGTCCCATAGCTGACAGCTGTTTTGATTATCTTACCTGTCCAGCAGTGTCCCACAGCTGAATCCGGACTGGGGCTCCATCCACAAGGACCTGCACTGTAGCAGAAGGAGAATAAGGATGAGTCTAAAGCAGCTGGCCAGCATACACGCATAAACTTGTACAGGCTTCTCCTGAGCACTCTGGTTCATACCCTGCTGAACAGACTCACTGGAGTCACTGAAGTCTGTCCTCCTAGCTGAAGCTCCCAAACCTCACTGAAACAGCTGAAGCTTGCTCTGAGAACATTAAGAGACCTGCAGTAGACTTTCTGATTTTGTTAGCTCTCAGGTATTTTGTGTTCTTCCCCAGGATTTTGAAAGAATAGTTCCACATTACTGGACAACTGCTCCTCTAGAGAAGAAGAGTACTTAGCCCTTAGCCAAACCTCCTCAGCCTGGGAACCACTTGTTCTTCTTCCACAACCCAAGAAAAAAGATAAGGATAAAAACAAACAGAACTTCAGCAACTTGCTCCTAGCTTCTTGGCCAAGGAAATTCAAATCAGTCTCCATCAAAAAAGCTGTTGGAGATTTTTTTCCATCTAGAGCAGAAATTTGGCATTAAAAAAAGTTGCCGTGAGTGTCCTAGCTAAGGAAAAACAAAGACCTAAATCCATCTTTGAAATGAACGAGTTATTAAGGAAACAGTGATGAGTGAAATCCCTTTCAGAGACAATCCATACTCTGAAAAACTGCTGAGTTACACATGTAAGGTTTGCTCCCATTTCACTTCCTAATCACAGTAAGCCTTCATGTGGTATCAGCTGACTCAGACTGAGGGCTGGCAGGGCCTCTGATGGAAATCAGGAATGAAACTGTTAGATGTGTAAGTACATATACACCACAGAGACTGGTTAGGAACTGAGGAGAAGGAGAGAGGGTTTGGGGAGCTGGAAATCACTTGAAAGTCCCAACAAGGTGGATGGGGCTGTGCTTGGGTGAATAGAGGAAGGCATCATGGCTAAAGCAACTTGCTGGCACTTGACATGAGCTAGCAAAACTCCACTGCTGTGTGGAGGGAAGAGGCTTTGTTGTCCTTTTCATTTAAAACCCCCCCTACACCAAACCAAATCAAACAAAAAATTTCCCAACCAGAAGCAGGATCAATCTTTTGTGATTCTTGAAGTAATTAGCCAAGTGAGAAGTGAGAGAAATAAGAGAGTTTAAACACAAGATTCTGAAGGTGAGCACTCCTCCCTGAAAGCAGTCTGGGGGAAAAAAAGAGGGAGACACAGTCAAAAAGATGAACTGAAATTTGATGGGAGACCGAGACTGGAAGAAAAGCGAAGGGGTGGGTGCATCCACCAGTGCCACTCCTTGTGGCGTAGCTGAAAGTCATTGCTTCCTTGTGACTGGGAAACAATTGGGTTGTTACCATATCTTTGCCCCAGAGGAGGAAGAGAAACCTGTTCCTGATCAAAGAACCTGCTAGATCCTGACTTGATCTTCAAGGCAGCAGGCATTTGCCTTTCTAGTATCTGGTTTCCTCTGTCTCACAAGTGCACTGAGGGAAGGAATTAGCATCTCTGAAACATTTTGCTGTCTTCAGAAGAAAGTCAACACATATATTACCTACTGCTCCAGCATTTGCACAAAGTTTCATCCCATCTGCTGCTAGCCTGAGCTACGCTAGCAACTCTGCAACAGCCCTCCAAATACCGCCCTCGCAAGGTCCACACCCTCAGGATGAGGATGGATCATGGTATAGCGAAGGGGCTGGCAGAACAGGATAGCCTGGTGGAGAAAGGTCACCAGGTACATGTTTCACTCAAGGCTGCTCTACCTCTCAACGACACCCAGCAGGAGGTAGCACTCAGACAAATGTCTGTGGCTGGGTCACTCTCCCAGAGACGTTCCCCTGATAATGCAATACCTTCTCCTATCTTGTTCTTGGCATCACAGTCCCACAACCACGATTAAGGTTAGAATGTAAACTGCTCACTTCTGATGGCCACTGAAATTGCAGGTGTTCCACAAGAGTGGAAGGAACTGGGTTGAAATTTCTGAAGTGGATCCTGAACTGTAATTTATGAATCCAGGAAGGGACTATCTTCAGGTTTATCCAGGCTGAGCAGGGGTGGGAAGAGAAACTTGTCTATTCTCCCATTTCCTCCCAACAAGCAGAAAGTGAACTTCAGAAGACCCATTTTTAATGTTTTCGATTTCTATCAGTTGCAAATCCCAAGCACCTCTGAAGTCAGACTTAGTACTTGGACATCCAGATTGGGGCTAAACACATGTGCAGCTATCTTCAAATTACCTGCTGTTAATCAGGGTCTCTCTGTACTCATGCTGCCTTCACTTTCTGGACCATTTTATTACGGATTTGCCCTTTCAAAAAATGTGCAGTCTAATAACTACAGTCATTTTAAGTCTCTCTTAGTCTAATCCATACACATCAATGTTAAGAGAGCAAAGAGAGCAGTAACGTTTCTCTTGGAGGACTCATCACTCCTCACATCTGTTCCCAAAGGGCTTCTGGACACTGAACAGCAGTGTGTTCTCAGTTTGTTTCCTTCAATTGACAGTGACATATCTTGGAGAGGGTCAAGGTAAATCAATAGCTCCCAGTGTAAGAGTGAGCAACTGAGGGGGACATTCAGGCAAAAAAACCACGCCCTCTAAGCACCCCTAAGACTATGACACATTAGATGTCTCATTCCTGGTCTGACTTGAGCACATCTCTAATCTACCAATCTACATTGTCAAGTAGTGTTGTGTTTCTTAATATCAAATGAAGATAAGAAATCTTTCAAAGGGCTTTGTATTCTCCTGGGGTTTATATTAGAAATCGGAGCCCAAAGGAAGAGGAGTGTAGAACAAGAACAAAGATAGCATTTACAGAAATGGAAACTAATGAGAGCTCATCAGCTTGCAATTTTAGCCAGACTTATAAAGCTTTTCAACTTCTTGACAACCTCTGTTCAATGCTAACTTCACCAGACATATGGGGGAAAGGATGGTTTTCCTGAATATCAGTTGAAGCTAAAACCACAATATTACACTGTAGGCTATTTCTGAAGCTAAAACCACCAAAGACAATAAAAAAAAAAACCTAAGCCCCCTTCTATTTAGTCATAACAACACCACAAAACCAGGAAGGCGCCTAAATTCATAGAACTTGCAGACCAACTCGACACACGCTGGGTTGACACAGAAGCAGAACGCAGGACCTCCACCTGCTAAACCTCACGAAACGTCTGAGGAACTCGTTCCGAGTCACAGAAATCCCCTCGGGCTGTGCGCCCGCAGGTTGCGCTGCCCGCAGAGCCTCCGGTGCGCAGTTCCGCGGGCAGCCCGTGGCACCGGCAGCGTTCACCTCCATCCACCCCTCTCCTCCCGACGCCGCGTCCCGAGGCGCGTTTCTCTGCGCCAGGCTGGATGCCCCCGGCCGCCCCATGCCCCGCGGAGCCCGGGAGGGCACCTACCGGAGAAGGTGTCGAGGGCGGTGGGCTGGTACTCGTCGGGGTACCCATTTGTGGTGTAGCTGACCACCAGGCTGGTCTTGCCCACGGCGCCATCGCCCACCAACACGCACTTGATGCCCAGCTCCGGGCCGCTGCCCCGGGGCGGGCTGTGTCTCCGTAGGGCGGGCGCGTAATCCAGGAGCTCCTGGGGAGGCATGGCAATGGCACTGGCAATGGCAATGGCACAGGGGGCTCAGCGTTGGGAGCGGCGCGGCGGGGCCGCTGCCATGCCCGTGCGAGCGGGCTGCTGTCGGAGCTGCGCGCTGCCGTGCGGGGCCACCCTCTCCAGCCCGCCGAACTTCGCTCTTCATCACTGCACCTGCCACCCTGAGCACAAAACCAGCTCCTATTTCCCTAGTCCCGCCCTGTCCCGCCCCGCCGGGAGGCGGCTGGGCCCAGCCCGGCCCGGCCCGGCCGCCTCCTCCCGCCGCCGTCCCGCAGGCGAGAGTCCCGGTGCTGCACCCCCATCCTCCGCGATGCCCCCCGAGCAGCGCCTGCCCGCGGAATTTTGGCAGGTGCCACACTGTGCTCTGAGTCGTGCACACACGGGAAAGCCACGCTCCATCCGTGTCGGCCCCTGCTTCATTTTCAAAAGAAGAAGCACCATTGACCCACTTCGGGCATCTGTGATTTCTGCCATAAAATCAGGACAGAAATAAAATCAACTGTGCTTGTCAATATTGCGAGGGACAATAGAAAACAAATGACTGAAAGTCATCACATGTGTTAACTGTGTGACTGCCATTACTGAGTTCCTGGGGCCCAGCCAAACTGTTGCGACATGCTGGCAAAAGCCACAAAGGGTATTTTCTCAGCTGCATGGATAAGTGCAGGAGATCCCAGTCTGCTGCCTTTTTTTCCATATTCACCTCTGATAGCTCACACAGGACTGTCGGTGAATGCTACTAATTTAGTTACCATGATGTCCTTCGTGGTTCCCTCAGTAAGGGAGACCTATCTGCACTAGGCAGGTTTCTGCTGCAAGGAGCTACTGATTAGCAGTTCCTGAGGTTGTCTTGCTGCAGTTTGCATCCACACTGAGAAGATACACAGGTGTTTCACCTATATTAATGTTAAACTTGAGAAGAATTCTGTAAGTCAGGCACAGTCTAGAAAAGCTTTTCCCTCTGGTTGACAGAAAGTCACAAGCACTGCAACCCTTCAAGTTCAGTGGACATAGCATGTCCACTCTTTGGAGACAGCTCACAAGCTTCCTGGGAACAGCAAGAAGTTTTTTTTCTCTGCAGTTTTCTCTAGCAGTTTGTTTTAATCAACCCTTTATGTGTTTTCACTAGCACAGCCTTAAATTTCTATAGCTACCAAAAATGGGGATGGTTTTAGAAATTAGTCTGCTGCTAAAACATGCTAGATAGTCTTGCTACAGCAAGTGGCTGCTATCTCAAGTGACTGGCTTGCATTGGAGCAGCTTTTTCCAGTGCCACTCTCTTCACTGCTAGTTCAGAGCCAGGTGACAGCTGAACTGCTCCAAAAAAGGCAGAATGCACTGGGGCAGGCAGTACTCTGCAGTGTGTGAGGTGTGGCTGTGCCTCCAACGGGACTGGCAAGGACACACTACACCACAACCAGGATAGGCAGCACAGCAAGTGAGGTTCTTGCAGAGGTTTTCCAGTGCATTTCTGACACTGGCTGACATTCTGTGAACTATGACATTTCCATTTAATCAGAAGAAATGAATGGAAATGAGGGATTATTCACCAAATCGTTCACTGTTAGCAAGGGACAAGAGATGAAGAGATGCTGACAGTTTGTGTTTCCTATATGCTGTTTACTTACAAATGTGTGTCCCTTAAGAAGATACACAGTTCCCCCAGTCCAAGGATCAAGCCCTTTTTCTCTCATTCCCTTCCCAAAATCTCTTCATTCTGTGACTGTGCTTTTTTTTCCTTGCAGTTTCTGGCAACTGTTGGTTGACACACACTTAACTTGTCAATGAGCTTAAGTGATTTTTAATCTATATTTAAACTGTGGGATTAAGCAAACAAACAGGGCAGCTCCCAGAGGTTTGTGTCTCAGGTCTTGCCTTGCTCCTGACAGCTAACAAAGGGTGAAGATTTAGTTTCACAATGCAGTGAGGAGTCAGACATTTTGGGTTTGCTATATTTTTTTGTATGGTTTAGTTTTTTTTGCAGTGAAAGTCCATCCCATTTCTTGAGCTGCTGAACTGACAGCCACAGGGACTGGCTCTGCCCACGTAGGTAGCAGGTACATTAGGAGAGCCCCATTGCGTGCTACTTGCCTGACATGCTCCTCTGCCAAAATCAGCTGTGCCTGAGTGGGAAATACACAGTCTGCAAGGCTGCATTTGGCCTCTCTCCCAGGAATTATAATTAGTACAAATTATGATGGTATTTCTCATGATGTGAATTTCCATCCACCAGGAATCAAGTGCAAAAGATCAGACTCTTTTCAGGCAGATCAAATACAGATTTCAGGTACTGTTAATGTTTAGCCATTACTCGGCTGGGCTGCACTATCACGAGTAACTTTTAAAATGAAACAGAAAAGCTGCTACATTAGAGTGTTGCCTCCTTGAGTAACAAAACAGGAGCCGGAGGCAGTTTTTATGAAAGTAGGGAAAAGCAAAAGCTTTATTTTGGAAGTTTTCCAAAACAAACAGGGGGGAAGAGGCAGTCTTTCCCCCACCAGCCCGGAACAAAGCCCAGTGTACAAAAAGGATAGGTTTTGGGTATGGGGTAAGGGTTTGGGTAAGAAGAAGATGGGGGTAAGTGGGTAAGGTAAGAAGTAGAAGTTGGGTCCCTCTCTCTATGCAACAGCTCTATTGTGTTCTAACAAAAAAGATGGTTTACAAAGATTCTCCAATTAAGGCACAGAATTAAACATTTGTCTTTCAGTCATCACTCTGCAATAACATGTTCTAACATATTCTCATCTCTGGAATGTTACAGTGATAGATGGCTCTATTTTGTCTAGGATATAGCATATTACTAACCAGGGTTACAGTGAAAAAAGTTCAGGAATTCTAACCTAGACTAGGCAAAAAGCAAAAAAAAGCTTCTTGGCATCAAGAGTATAAAGTGATTTGCAGTGAAAATAGATTTATACTCTTGATGCCAAAAAAAAGCTTCTTGGCATCAAGAGTATAAAGTGATTTGCAGTGAAAATAGATTTATATATTTAGGCAGTGTGAGATTGTCACCACCACATCTGTATAAAGTCCTGTTATTAAAATAAACAATTATTTAGAGGAAGACACCTCCTTTTCTGCCCATTTCTATTAATTATAATAATTTTTCTCACTGCTGCTGTGGCAAGAGAAGTTTGCCTATGGACCAAGTCAAGAACAGTATATAACCCAATTTGGAAGAGGAGGAAACTAGGGCTTGTCCCTTTTGGGGACAAAACTACGGAGCAGCTCAAGCTATTTCATATAGTTTCTCTTCTGAGGTGTAGTGTTATATTATTGGGAAATTGTGACACTGGGCTTTTTTGCAGCTGATGGTCCTGACTTTCACTGGCTCCCGAGCAATACTTCACCTCCAACAACCTCGTATTCTGCTCCTCTGACAACACCATATTCTGCCTCCCCGGCTGATAGTCTGCTCCCCAGCCGTGTCTGAAAGTCATAGAGTGGAAGCCACTATCATTTTTGCAAAGCCTATCAAACTAAAGCCTATCGGTTTTAAAAATAGCATGGCTCCCTTCTCACCAAGGGAGAGGGAGAAAATGATCATCCCCTCCTAACTCGGTGGTGAGCAAATCCAGCCTTCAGCGTGACCTGCGTTTGTACAAGTGGGCTGCGTATGTCAATACGCTCCCTTTGCAAACGGTGCCCTGAATCCGTTCACAGTTCTGAATCCGTTCACAAGAGAAACACGGAACAGTGGGAAATGGGGGCACAAGGAGAACAGGGGACACACACAGGGCAGGTGAGTGGGGATCTAGAATGAGAGAGGGACTAAACTGGAGTGCAGGTGCCAGAGCACACTGGGTCCCGTGATGCCAAGACACACGCTGAAGAAGTCGAGGTACAGCCGCTGCCCAGCCGGTCGCATTCGTAATCGCAAGCAATGACACAACCAGTTCTGAGTCACCCGCTCTTTTGTCATGCAGCTGAGTGTGCGTTCTCCCTGGGAAAAATCAAGCGTAACTATAATTACCACTTAAAAGAAGTGACAGACAAAAGGGTGAAGACAAGAGCCTGACTCTGGTTTTCCTTGCGGTGTGCCTTGTCTAGTCCCTGCAACCTTCAGGAAGTGATGTCAAATGCTTCTTTGTATCATTTTCTCTCAACTTCGCAGAGGCAGAAACAGCCACAACACACAAGTCAGTGAAACATCAGGCTGCGGCTACTCACAGAAAAATTACGACAGGTGAAATCCAAGTAAGAAAGATTCTAGTACTTGCTTTCCCGTATAGAGCTCTTGATTGATAGGAACTCCATAGTTTCTGAGTCTACAGCAATAAAAATGCTTTACAATTCTATAGTAGCCAATGGGTACTTCTGGTGTGAACTGGAGATGTGTGGTTTTGAAATCCCTTTTGGGAAAGAAAAAAAAGGTAGAGAAACAGTGTTAGAATACAGCTCCCTCTATCCTGGCCTTTGAACTACTTTATTGCCCCTTGGAAATAAAAGCAATGCCATGGGAGATGCATAGAGATGTTCTGGTTCATCTGTTCACTGCCACTCTAGTTAAATGTAGACACAAAGAGCCACAACAACAATATTATATTACCCTTTCAGATTACAGGATAATAAATTGAAATGAAATGAAACTGCCACTAGCTTCAAAAATATTTTCTTAAATGTTCCAAGGAAAGACAAGCACTGTCTTGTACTAAGCCCCTCTCTCAAATACAAATTCATCTCCCATCAGACTGGCATAGGAACGAGTCCTACCTCTCAGATGTTCTATGAATAATTTAGAAGTGTGTTGCCATCTGCTGGAGAAAGTACATCTTTTAATACATCAATTTATAAAGAACATCAACTGGAAAAACAGGCAAGGTTTAAGGCACTCAAAGCCTTTTCTTTAAATCTGAAAGAGGAAAAGCAAATTTCAGACTAAAGACAGGTTGGAAGACAATGGCCTGACCTTAATTTAATTATGTCAATCAATCAGGCACTTTATGCAAAAAAGAGGAGCTAATGCTTTACTGGAATGGGTGAGGGAATTGGCAAGAGGAAGGTGTTAAGGTTCATATCCCCCCTGTGAAACAAGGAAGGGCAGGCAGTTAACACCAAACTGTGAAAGGCTGGGTTGAAGAGGGATCAGAAAACCATAAAATGCTGTAAGACCACTGTCTCTGCCAAGTTATCAGTTTCAATTCTCAAGCTTATAATTTATGGATCTTCCTTGAGGATCAGAACTCAGGGTTTAACCACAGGGTGCTGGTGATGGGAAAATGGCTTTCTCACTGTCAAAGCATGTTCCTGTCCTTTGGTGTTTTTTGCTCATTCTAGGACAGATGGGTTATGCCTGTAGGGTTTCCATGGGGGCACTCAGTGGGTTTACAAAGGGCAGCATGCTCTGCAGTGCACATGTAGCATCAACAGACATTGGTAGTTCGCTTGTGGGAAAACTTCTTAAGGTGTCAGGGGAGCCTGCAGGTCTGCTATGGCTGCTTGGGCATAATACAGTTCCACCCTGTGTTTACTGGTCTGCAGGAAGTCTGCTTGTGACAATGGGTTTGAAGAGCTTGGGAGGTTGGTTAATGGTTAGGAGGCGGGCTCTGACAAATTTTTGAGCTTTGATCTCTTCCAGGGTAAATTATAATTGTTGTATGGCCTGTGTAGGTTCCAGTTCAGGTTCCCATGGGTAACTGTGATACCCAGGGTCCACAGCTACTGGACTTTCTTTTACTGTACTAAATTTGTACATAGCATTCAAGTGATTGCTCAAAAAACACAGTCCCTTCTCTTGGGAGAAGGTCTCTTGATTGGGTGGGGGAACATAGGTATCTGCAGCACTCTCCTCAAAGCAGGGACAGGGGTGTCTCATAGTCTGGCTGTATATTACACCTTTGTTGGTATCTTATGGAGGCTGTTTTGTTTGGGCAATTACACCTATTTGCCTACGGCTTTTAAGAATGCAGTGTATCTTTTATGCTGATCACTGTGAAGGAGTATTCTACATACAGTGAGGTGGAGTGATGACCAGTACCACGTCTGTACTGTGAAACTGTGAGGAAGTCCAAGGTTTAATTCTAATGGTAATTGTGTCACTAAGTTCTGTCCTTACTTCTTTCCTCAGCCACATCTTCCTGCCCTCTCCTCTGCACCAGCATTCACGTTTGGATCATGGATCACAGAGTCATCTGCTGTGGAGAAATCAACTGCCTCACTCTGCAGTCCTACATGCACTGATGTGCACGAAGTGTGGGTTGGACAGGGCAGCCAGGGATGACACAGACAGTGTTGAAGAAGCCCAGTTTTATTTGTGCTTAATCTGCTGGGAGTCTGGACCTTGGACACAATATATGTTTGTCAGTGCCATTATCTAGAATCTGTTCCTCAAGGCGTCTGAAGAGATTAGCATGTCATACAACATCTAGGTGTTGATAGCTGTGTCCATAGCCTGGAGAAAATGTTAACTGCTTAAGTCAAAATTACTGCAACTGTGACCACAGCCATACCAAAAGAAGACATACAAGGATTTAGGGTTCCAATCCAAACATACCACTAAAATCACCTAAATTCTCTCGCACAAATCCCTCTTATAGAGTTATACACACAAAATGTAATAACCTGATTCTCCACACATTCCTGGTGAATCAAAGAGCTGATCAATCTTTCATCTGCAACCCTTGCTCTCCCCTTCTTTTTAGAAAACCAAATCTGTGAATGTAGCAGTGGGATATAATTATTGCACATGTTTGTAGATTAAATAATCACAGCAGATGATACTGCAGATGGATGGAGTAGGCTTGTGGGCTTGGATTAGCTTTAGGCTGATGTTTTATTTCCAAATAAGGTGGAAATCTGGCTTCCAATTTAACCACGCTAAAATCAGACACAGGTCTCTCATGAGGTATCAGCCCTAACAGGCAATAATATCTGCCAGAATGAGAATGAAAATCTCTTGAATTTCTGGACCTGACCAAGAAAAACAAAACCTGTAACACATGTCCTGATCTAGGCTTTGAGTGGAAACAGCCCACAGAGCTGGATGCTGAGAACTTTGTGCACAAACACCAATTTAGCCTAATTTCCAGATATATTTCAAACAGTTTATTTCCCCCTTGCCAAATAACCTATCAGTCTTCTACTGCTAAAAATATGACTAAAATGAGAAAAATTGGAACCATCATTGTTGAAGACATCAGGGGAGACCTCACCTGAAATGAGGAGTCAAACTATTCTCACCCCTGTTATATAAACATGAGCTGAAGCTGCAACCAATATAGAGAATTACTACTAGCATGCTCCAAGAAACTACTTACCTCCTCTTTTTAAGAGCAGAAAGGCAATAACTCTATAGTTTGAGAAATCCTGGATTTGGTACATCTCAATGAAACATATTGGTGATGATTTTTGCAGAGAAAATAAAAGCTCTGAAATTTCCTGTACACTAAAGGACAATGTATGAACAAGAACAAAAGGATTCAGACTAGCCACAGCTTATGTTAGACTGGAAATCAGAGCTTGAAACCATGAGAGCGTTAAGAACAGGTACAAGTTGGAGCAGTCAGGGGAAAAAATACCCACGCTCTCAGACAGAGCTTGATAGGAATAGAGAAAGGACTATATGATGTGGTATCTACAAGAGTGGGAGAATGGATCTGATAGTCCAAGAAGTCCCTTCCTACCTCATTACCCTAAACCTAATGTAATTTGTATGTACCTTTTGAAATGCTGAAAGAGAACAGTTGCTGTTTATGATTATCAGGATTATTAGACAGCAAAAGAATGTGGTTTTGTTATTTTGGCTCAGAGCTGCCACATAAAGAGGGTAAACAGCAGAGGCTGGGACTAGTGCTTGCAGGCAGACTGAGTCAGCAAAAGCCACGTTCTGTTTTTAGCAAAGCAGGCAGAGGTGACCCTGCGGAGGTGTGTCATGGGAGCCTCCAGGAACCCAGCTGGCGTGGGACCTGCATATCTGTCTCAGCACTGGGGAGAAGGCCTGAGGCTGAGTGATGCAGACCACAGCCCTAGTTTATGAGGGTGCGGTGTCCAGCGAAAGAGCAGAGAAAAAGGAGGTGTAACTTTGTTTGTGTAAAGCCAACCACATGCCACTGCTGCTGGTGGTGCCTCACTGCCACCTGATGTGCAAACTAAGTTTGGAAAGACCTCTTGTAATGGATCCCTCTGTGTTGCAAGTTGTCCTGTACCCTGCAAGACATTTCTCCATGGCTTCTAGAAAGTGAAAATTACATCTAATATACAGTACATTGCATACTCACAGTATAGTATTTAACATACATACCGTGTGCACAAATACTTGTCTATTCATTTTATATAGGATGAAACCCAAAGGGTGGTGTAAGAGATTAGTCGTTTTGTTAATGCCATTGTTCTAAATTCTGCTAGTTTAAACTAGTGGGCAAAATTGTAAATAACGATTGTTGGCACACCAGAACAAAAGAAAACCCCAGGTTATAAGTACTATTTAGTGATACAGAAACTGGGTCCAACACAGTCTAGAAAGTCTGGGATAAACTTGCAGAGCAAGTCCAGCATAGTTCAAGGACAGCCTTATGCTGGATCCCCATACGATGTGACTAAACAATCATTCTAGCAATAAAGCCAAGGTTTTGTCACCCAGTGCTACACAAGAGCCACAACACAGGAGTTTTTACAGGAGTGCTTAAAACCAGAGAATTCCTAGTTGCTGTCAGTAAAATTGCAATGACCATCAGGACAAATTCTAGTAGGGCACACTGATGCATAACGAGGTGATTTCTCACACACCTGGCTGCACACAACAGGACAGTGTTACCAAAAACTGAGAAAGAAAACCTTCAAACCAGAGTTACAGGTTAGAAAGCCAACATTACTTTGTTACAGTGCCTGGTAGATGGGGTGGTCTCTCCGCCTATCATGCATACCAAGATTCACACTTCTATTACCTACATACAATTTATTATATGAACATGTATTTACATTCCAAGAAGTTTACACCTATTTCCAAGATGCCTTCTATATATGCTAATTAATTGTGCATATCTTATTACACATGCTCACATATTTGGGAAGGGGTCTCTAGTGGTCATTTGAGGGGTCTCTAGAGGTTGTGTGGGTGGTACCCTATCTCTTTTTTACCTTCTTTAGTCACAAATACAAGTTTTGAGGTTTGGCATGGTTCTATCTTGTTATATTCGGCAACAAAACCAGAGCGTCCAACCCACCTAGAGGAACTTCTGGTTATTACTGGCATACAAAAATGCGGACTTTATTTATTCGAGTGGGCCCTGTCTTATTTCAACAGAGGCCTTTTGGTATCAGTGGCAATGAGCAAAAGTCACGGCCACTGCGCGGACCCCAAGGCCTGGCAGCAAGGGCAAAGGCCGATTAGCTCTCTCCGGTGGGAACATGAGGGACACGAGGGGCCGGGATAAGAACAGGGCCTGCAATCCCAGCGCCCCTAATCCCAGCGCCATTGGCAGCAGGGAGCGGCGCTCCCCGGGCGGCCCCGCCGCGCAGGCGCAGTGCGGCCACGTGACGCGGGTCAGCTGAGCGCTGCCGCCGCGCTCGGGCCGCCGGGGCCGGGGTGGGCCATGGCCTCCATCCTGGACGAGTACGAGGATTCCCTGCACCGCTCTGTCTCCGTGCAGCAGAGCCGCGCCAGCGTGGGCATCCCGCACTCCGGTAGGTGTGCGCCGGGGCCTCCCGTGTGCGGTATTCCTGCTGAGAAGGGGAGGGGAGGCGAGGCGAGGCGGCAGCTCCGGGTGGGGAGCGGGGCATGCCAGGCTATGGGGGAGTGCTGCCTGGAAAAGGTGTGTCAGTCTGTGTGTGGCAGAGCATTCGGCGGCGGCTTGTTTTTTCCGTGACTTGCTGTTTTAACACAGGGAGCCCTTGATTCCTGGTGAGGTACAGGGGGATGCAGGTCAGCCCAGCGAAACAGGTGCTGGTTATTTATGTGTGGGAGGCTCTGGCCGTGCGGTGCTGCGCGGTGCAAACACGGGTGTGTGAAGTCGCACATGCCTGTGCGGTCATAGGTTGTAACCAACCACACTTCTGCCCTGTGCGGCTCAGAGCGGTGGTAGCTGGTTGAGAACATCTCGCCCCTTTGCTTCCTTTTTTTGCTTCTCTCTGAGGAGGCCGGCTGTTACAGTGGTACGGATGTGTGCACAGCTGTTCCTGCACGGAGTTAGTCTCCTAACCTAGGGGCAGTTTACCAAAGACTTGGTTTCTCTAGAGTGGTTCCCTTAGGCTGACTACATGATGGCAAGGTTACCAAGAAAACAGTCTGTAGCATTAAAATTTTCTGTCAAGGGATGTGGAGTTTTGGTACTGTACTGTTCAGGGAGGTGTCCCATTTGAGAGACATTTATTCCATTAGTATTCCGTGATCAATTCAAGCTTTATTAGGTTCAGTAACCATTCCTTTCTAGATGCCATGTCTCAGCATTTTATTGCGTGTGGCAGGGAAATGTAGGTTATGAGAGAATTCTGTTCTACCTGGTGTTGTCATGGTAGTACCAGCTGCTATGCAGAGCTGGCGGGTTTGAGTGATAAATTTGGAAATACACGGATACAGTCATTTAAGTTTTTTCCTTGTATAGTGTTGCCCACTGGTAACCCTTGGGGAAACTGGGTTGTGAGGTTCAGGTATGTGGTAAGAATTGATGAATCCTGTCATACTATGTATATTATTGAGTATAAATACACTGACGGTTACTCTATGTGCTGAAGTAGGTATGTTCCCCTTGTTTGTTTTGACATGCATGGTTACTTTGTTCTGTAATGTTGGATAAAGAATAAGTGGCCTGAATAGGTGTGCTGAACAGTGTTGGGAAAAGCCATGGCACCAAAAATAATTTTTCAAGGACTCAACTTTTCTTCTTGACTGCTGCAACACTGTCTCCAGTCATGGATGTCTTAGAGTTGAGAAATCAGCCTGTTTGCTGACAGGTGATGTTGGCAAAGGAAGTTTGGGAAACTGGTTAATTGCAAAGGTGTGGCCTAATCAGGATTTTAATTATTCTTAAATCACACCACACTGGCAATCTTTAACAAAACTTCGGCTGGTAAAGGTTGTGGACAATCTGAATTTTAAGCAGATTTGTATTGGAGAAAGATACAGTAGTTAACTTCTTGAAAGCAGTCCTTAAGGTTGGGTAGGAAGTTGGAAGATGTTTAAACTTACTCCTCAATTTCAGGGAATTGTTCCCTATGCTTGTTAAACTGCGGGTACTGTTTCTAGAAGTTGTAGGTAACCAAGCAGTAACTCTGTATCCAACCTAAAGTCCTGCTTCCTTGTGAACTTCAAATACTGTTGCACTAGCATTGAAACACCTTCTTTGACCCATTAGATTTGACCAATATTGGTGACCTTAGGTCTTTGGAGAGATTAAAAGGTCTAAGGAAATATGCAGCTTTGCCCAGGTATCAGGGTGGGAAATGCTGCAGTAGGTTCTTGCTTGAACAGAAGAGGGACCCTTGGGTCAGCATGAGGGAGACAACTGTTTGAAAGGAATAAAAGCTGTAAAATAGACATCTCCTTTGTATAGAGAACTGTATATTAAAGAGGCTTATCCTTCTACTGTAACGGACGCTGGTTAAAATCGCCAGGTTAGTAGTGATGATCCTATGGTTGTTACAATCGGAATGGATACAGGCTCAAAGAGTCCAGAATGCTGAAATCCAATACACTGGCTTGAACTATGGCTGAATTAAACCACAATCAGCTTCTCCCCAGCTCTAAACCCCTACCTCTGTATAGGTGCTAATTGTTCCCATTCCTTCCCGTGTTTAAGCTTCCCTGCTGTCTCAGTCAGCCTTGCTTTGCCAAGTGACAATCTGAAAAAAAAAATTGAGGTTACCCAAATGAATGTGACTTGATGATCCATTTATATGTGGGTTTTTCAGAGTAATCCTTCCCTTTTATATATATAAAAATGTATTTATTGCTTAGCTGTGACATCATGTGAATCTGTAGCTTGGGAGCTCTGTTTGCGTGTTTTGAACTGCAGTTCACATCAGCAAATTTAAACTGTGGCATTGCAGCTTCTTAATCTGAAATGAAGAACATCGCTTCTACTTAACTGGAAATAAATGAATGCACACTTGCATGAATGGGTAATGTTTAAGGTGTACATCAGTGTGTAAGAAAAAAACACGTGCTGAGCGAGGGCTGCTTGCTCAGATTGTGGTTGCTTTGTCTGTTCCTGCACATGCATCTTTCTTCTAAAACAAGAATCATTTGAGGATCCTGCAACTGGTCTGGAGGTGAGGCATTGGTGGAACAGACAGTTAAAGGATTTGTAGTGTTAGCAGGCTACTTTCCACTACTACATGGGCTTTTTCAACAACAGTAGGGCTGAAATGAGAGTTTTTGGGGATAAGCTGGAGGAGGTTATAGGTATCGAGTGTGCTTCAAAGTAGGCCTGTTAGTCCTAGTCTAGAGTGTCAGACCTATGATCTTAGCATGGAAGTAGTGTCTTCCCTCTGAGAAACAGTTCCAGGTTTCTCTTCTTCTGTAAGTTTACACTTCCTAGTCAGCTACTTTAACCAAGGACGGCCTTAACTTGCTATAGCTCTTTTTGTTGTTAATCTTACTGCCCAAGGGTGACTGCTGCATAGATCTGCTTGCTTTAGAGATCCTTCACTTGCATGTGGAGTGAAGCAGATGGGTTAACCTAGCAGTGTATTGGTCTGTCTTGCTTTTGAGCTTGAGGTAGTGTGGTCAGATTGAGATTCTCTGCGGTTTTCTTTTACAGGGGATTATGTAAAACTTTGTGCATATGGGAAATTCAGTCGCTGGGAAAACTTGTCTCCTGGGATGGATACGGATGAAACTTTGCGATAAGGCCTGTTAGTGGATGCAGATGTGTTCCAGGATTTTGCTAATGAGTGATGTCACTCGAGTTTGGTTATATATGAATGTCTTCTTATTTTGCAGGTCACTGGCTTATCTGAGCTCTTTTGTAGTTTTTTGCTTCCTCATAAGATGACCATAAAGAGTGCTCCCTTATTAGAAATAGAATGGCATGGTCTCTTCAAGTCCCATGCATTTTGGTGCAGAGCTGTACCCATCTGCAATGAAAACTAAATCTGTTGTGCTGCTACATGTTACAGATTCATTGGTCTTGAAAGTTTGTTGACAGCTTGCCTATGACTGGGCTTTTGCCTTTGTCATAGTCAAAGTAATAAGTTGGAACTGCATCTTGTGTTTTGTCTACCTACCCTGAAGATCGTAAGAGGTTTTTAAAGTGTTATATTTCTAAGTTTTTATTTATTTACTTACTTTAAACATTTCTCCAGAAGTATGCCACTTCCCACAAGTAAGACTTTGTTCTCACCTAGATCTCCTTCATAAGTAATCCCTCAACATGCCTTGCTGTGTGTGCCACGTTTCCCAAGCTGGTTGGGACAAAACAGACTAACTGAATACTCAGTCACATTAACTAACTTGCTCTGGTCATATGCATGGCCATTTTCAGTTCATTGATTTATCAGGTTTGCTTGCTTGGGCTTAAAATGCAGCATGTGTCCTGTGAGGTGCCAGTGTCTTGTCAAACTTTTAAACTCTAGCTTTAACTTCGTTGGGTATTTCTTAGAATTATGGCATGTTTTTTGAAAAGACCAGAGGGTTAGGTTAGTCTGGCTCTGTCTTGGGATTTGCCATTAAATGATAAACCAGTTTGAATGGATCTTGGCTGAGGAAGCAATTTATGCCAAGATTGACGCATTGATTCAGCAATCACCATGTCTTAGTTATTGTTTTGACTCTAATAAGTAATTTGTGTGCCTTCCAACAACAACTGGAACATTGCAATTAGGATAGTGTTATGGTTGGTAAAACAGGGTTTTGGTAAAAGCATCATTGTGACCTCCAACTGTGTTCCCTGCAGCAAATAATCCAACAGACATCTATCTATGATGAAGTCTGCTATGTGGATACAGAAAAACCCAACATGGCTTTAAAAATAGCTCTAGCTTGTGTGTGATAGATGTAAAGTATGATAGTTCATTCCATTCCAACATAGAGCAAGAGAGAAATATATTTCAATTAACACTGCAGTGGTCTCTTGGGTAGCTTGTATGGTAGTGTCCAACCAGAACCCTCTTTGTGTCTGGTGTAATATCGGCCATTCTTTCCTACGTTGGACAAATTAACTGTCAACCAAGGAAAACAAATTATTTTGTGATTCTACTCCCATTTTCAGCTTTTTATGTAGTTTTGTGTCATCCCCTGCAGTTCTGTGTGTTTTCAAATTCATGCTTGTGACAAGTTTGCAGTTCTGTGATGAGACAGAAAGCATATTAATACTTCTCTTCCCTGTTATACGTATCTATGCAAGTGCTGCTCTCCGCATTCATGCTCCACTGAGCCTACTTCCTTTTCAGTAAACCTTGGAGCAGCAGATGATCCTTTTAGTCTTTTAGGTTGGGTTTTGATGTAGCATGGGGTTGTTGTTGTGGGGTTTTGTCCTGTTTCGTTTTTAAGCGTTCATATTCTTTCTCCAGGCTATGTCAATGCACGACTGGAGAAGGAAACACCAATATTTAACAAGCAAAGGATTGATTTTGCTCCTCCGGAGAAAATTAACAGCTTAGTGGTCTCCTCTAACCAGCTCTGTATGAGCCTTGGCAAAGACACCCTTCTCAGGTAATGCTGCCAGAGTCCTGAAGTTATTGCTTTTTCCCTGCCTTTTTTTTTTTCCCCTTAAGTTGTTAAGAGAACTTAAGTTTGCAAACTGGATAAAAATCAATGAGCCCAATATGGAAAACAGGTAAGGAGTTACACGTACGTGAACTTTTGTTGGAAGTGGTCTTTCATGGTTTCTCTTTGCAGGATTGATCTTGGGAAGCCAGATGAACCTAATCAGGTAGAGCTGGGACGCAAAGATGAAGCCAAAGTCTACAAGATGTTTTTGGACCACACAGGTGAGGCATGTATATTTACAGATAGTGGACAGAGCAGAACAAGTGCTGGTGAAGGAGTTCTCTTTCTATTCTGTATGTAAGGAGAACAGATCAACCTTCTGTGGGCCAGACTCTGTTTCCCAGGGGCCCTGCCCACTGATTTGCCCTTTTGCTATTAGTAAAGCCCTAGCTTGTTTTGCCTGTGCTGTGTTTTTGAACTCTCTGAAATGAACACATGCAATTAGGCTGAGCAAGGCTGCTAAAACCCATCAAAGGAAATGTTTGCAGTCACTCCGTGCTGTATGGCTTATATAAGAATTTTTTAAAAGGACTGTAAAATATCTGCATTTCACTGCAGCCTAGACTGAGTTTAAAAAAACTAAACAAAAGTTTGGAAAGAGATGGTCATGTCTCTCACCAACTGCCAGGGATAGGAGGGAACTGTGGAATCTGTTTATCCCTAGAACACTTTTTGAAACAGAATAGCTTCTTGCTAAAGCATCTGGTACTAGTAATTTAACTTGCAACATATGGACTAATGTTCAGATCCAGCATGGAAACCCCCACATTCCCGTGAATGCCTGGGAAAGTCTTGGATTAAGGATGTTGATATTGGAGTTTATCAAATGTTAGGATTAGAAGCCTCAGGAATTTGGTTTGTTTAGGCACAGCCTTGATTTGTTCTCTCCTTCTCCTTCCCGTACCCCTGTGCTGTTGGCAGGCTCTCATCTCCTGATTGCTCTGAACACCAGTGAATGCCTTTACCTGAACAGGAGCGTTCAGAAAGTGCGGGCACTCTCCCGCTGGAAAGGACACTTGATTGAAAGTGTGGGCTGGAACAAATTTCTTGGTTCAGAGACCAACACAGGGCCTATCCTGGTGGGGACATCCCAAGGCCAGATCTATGAGGCTGAAATCTCTGTCAGTGAAGGAAGCCTCTTCAGCACTAACCCTGACCAGTACTTCCGACAGGTCTACACTCTGGAGGAGGAATCTGGCCCTGCCCCAGTCTGCTGCTTGGAAATTGAACGAGGGATGGAAGGGAAATTTTTTATTATAGCCACCACTAGAAAGAGACTCTTCCAGTTTGTTGGCAAAGTGCCTGAAGGGACAGAGCAGCAAGGCTTCAGCTCCATATTTGCTGTGCATGCTGACCATCTGCCCAGCTTTCGGGAGTTTCCGGCCAACTTGGGTTTCAGTGAGATAGCCTTTTACACTCCAAAACTGCGTTCCAACCCACGCTCCTTTGCTTGGATGATGGGAAATGGGGTTTTATATGGTACATTGGATTATAGTCGTCCTGATTCAATTCTGAGTGATGAACGGGTCTGGGTTTATCCTTCTGATATTGACATAACTGTGAACAAGCCAATATCCATTGTACTTACCCAGTTCCACTTCCTGTTGCTGCTGCCTGACCGGGTGAAGGCTGTCTGCACTCTGAACGGTCAGGTTGTTTTTCAAGATCTGTTCCTGGAGAAGTTTGGCTTGCTGACACGCATGATTAAAGATCCCACAGTCCAGCAGATATGGATCCACACTGAGAAAGTAGTGTTCCGCTACCATGTCCAGCGGGAATCCAGAGACGTGTGGAAGATGTATATGAATATGAACAAATTTGATTTAGCAAAAGAGTATTGTAAGGACCGTCCAGAGTGTCTAGACATTGTGCTGGCAAAAGAGGCAGAGCACTGCTTCCAAAACAAGAGGTATCTAGACAGTGCCAAGTGTTACGCACTGACCCAGAACTATTTCGAGGAAATTGCTCTGAAGTTCATTGAAGCCAAGCAAGAAGAGGCCCTGATGGAGTTTCTGATTAAGAAGCTAAGTAACCTGAAGCCTTCAGAGAAGACACAGACCACTCTGCTGACCACGTGGTTGACAGAGCTGTACCTGAACTGGCTGGGTATATTGCAAGGAGATCCCTCACAGCGAAATCTCTATTTGGATACACGGGAGAAGTTTCGCACTTTCCTGAGCAGTCCTAAAAACAAAGACTGTCTTTTTAATAATCGAGCATCTATTTATGAGCTGTTGGCAAGCCACGGCGACACAGAGCACATGGTCTACTTTGCAGTCATCATGCAGGATTACGAGCGCGTAGTATCTCACCACTGCCAGCATGATGAGTACGATGAGGCTCTGAATGTGCTGTCCAGGCACAGAGATGAGAAACTGTTCTACAAGTTCTCTCCAGTTCTCATCCAGCATATCCCCAAGAAGGTAGTTGATGCTTGGATTTCTATGGGCTCTAGACTGGATGCCAGGAACCTCATTCCAGCCCTTGTTAACTATAGCCAGAGTGCCAGCACCCAGCAGATCAATGAAGCCATTAGATACATGGAGTTCTGTGTCTATCAGTTGGAGGAAACCCAGCAAGCCATTCACAACTACCTGTTGTCTCTTTACGCTTTGTGTCGGCCGGACTCGCTGCTGTCGTACCTGGAGCAAGCAGGAACCAACCCAAACAGGATCCACTATGACCTGAAGTATGCACTGCGCCTGTGTGCAGAGCATGGCCACCACCATGCGTGTGTCCACATTTACAAAGTGATGGAATTATATGAGGAGGCTGTGGATCTGGCCTTACAGGTATGTGTGTCTGTGCATGCTGTGAAACACAGGAATGTAGCTCGTTCAAGTTACCTTGAACAATGGAGCATTGAGAGGAACTGGACAGACTCATTGGTATCAAAGCTGTGCAGCTAAGGCTTGGAAGCAAGGCCTGCCTCTGTTAACATTCTTCTGTGCTTTCACAGTTGTTTCAAGTAGGCAGCTGAGTGACAAGCCATAACTGAGGGTAGGGGCATGGAAAGTACACGGGGGAGTACTGTCTGTCTTAACCTCAGTCTCTGACATAAAATACCTTTAACATATCTGCATTTATGCAAGATTTGTATAGCTATTGTTAAGGATTCTAATTACTTCCTATTCCTAGTTTTCATAATTATCACAGAATAATGCCTTTGCCAGTCTGACCTTCAGGGAGATGCTGGATTTTTTTTCCTGTTGGAATTGCTATGTCTTTGCTGAAACATGTGGCCAGCAAAGATACGATAAAATGAATTTGCCCTTATTGTGCTGGCTTTGGTTCTCTATTGGGTAGCAAGCAAATCTTCAGTGAGGAATACTGGGGGTGAGGAGAGGTATTTGACAAGGACTAGGCCAGCAGTGCAGTCCGAGGCAATGAGATAGAAATAGAGGTTTTCTAAATGCCTCTTAACAGTGGACAGCAGGCTTTGAAGTTGAATGGTGGATAAACAAAGAGGGAAGCTTAATTCTGTTTCCTTGTCTGTCCAACTTCTAGGTGGATGTTGATCTTGCCAAGTCCTGTGCAGATCTTCCTGAAGATGATGAGGAACTCCGGAAGAAGCTGTGGTTGAAGATCGCTCGCCATGTTGTTCAGGAAGAGAAGGATGTCAAGAAGGCAATGGCTTGCCTCTCCAGCTGTGCCCTGCTGAAGATTGAAGATGTGCTGCCATTCTTTCCAGACTTTGTCACTATTGACCATTTCAAGGAGGCAATCTGTAACTCCCTGGAGGACTACAACAAGCACATTGAGGAGCTGAAAAGGGAGATGGAGGAAGCCACACAGAGTGCCAAGAGGATACGAGAGGACATCCAGGAAATGAGAAATAAGTATGGCTCTGTGGAGCCGCAGGAAAAATGTGCTGCTTGTGACTTTCCACTTCTAAACCGCCCTTTTTACCTTTTCCTGTGTGGTCACATGTTTCACTATGACTGTCTCCTCCAAGCAGTTTTCCCAAACCTTCCTGCCTATAAGCAGGCAAAACTTGAAGATCTTCAGAAGAAGCTGGCAGCTACCAGTCAGCCATCCAAGAGCCACCATCGTCCCAAGGACGCCGATACCATTAGCCTGGGGAAGGGGCAGCAGAGCCGGGAGCAGATCAAAGCTGACATTGACGATATCGTGGCAGCCGAATGTGTGTACTGTGGTGAGCTGATGATCCGGTCCATTGACAAACCTTTCATTGATCCACAAAAGTATGAAGAGGAGATGCAAAGCTGGCTGTAGTTTTCCAAATCTTCGACAGTCAAACAACTCGTGAAGCTTCTGTGGTGGGAATCTAACCTCCAGGAGCAGGAACACAGTGACTTCTGTGCAACTCTAAGCAAAGAGTAGTGAGGTCTTTTTACCAGAGTTAGGGAGAACTCATGTTGACAAATGGGGAGACAAAGCTATGGCTGTCTCAGAACGTTAACAATACTTCGAGCTAACCTACTGGAATATTTTTAGCAGATGTTTGCTGCTTGCAGTTCTTAGGTTCTCAGAGTGGAGCTAAATGGAGTGCCTTGTTGTCCAGAAGGAACTGGGAACAGCCTATGATTTGTCTTCCCTGTTGTGTGGTATTTGTTTTGGTGAAGACAAGCTGAAAGAGAAAGGTGGTGAAGGACATTAAGCAGTGTAATCTTCATTCATTGGTTTCAAAGCTAGAATTGCCCTCTGTTTCCTTTTTGTTGAGAGTCTATAACCACATACATAGAAAGAACACGAAAGGACAAACGCTCTAACACATATATATATTTTGTAAACATCATGCTACACAAATACATGTTTCTACACAATGTGATACAAGAATGTATATAATTTTCAAGTAGGAGTGTCTCATAATACACTAATTTCCCTGCAATTCAAGGTGTGTAATTCTCTTTCTCACAAGCTTTATGCAGAAGACCATACACATGTGAATTTTCTCTAGGTACAGTTTCTGGAAATACCTGTTCACCCCTTTCTTCCTCTCAATCCTGTTTCTGCTATGACTGCCTTTGTATAGTGGGCCTTGGTTTTATCTTCACCTGAAACCAAAATTGATAGATGCAGTAGTAAGGTTTCAACTGATACTCTGCAATCAGGAACACAATCTGTTTGTATTGTCTTGCTGTGGTTCTCTTCAGGCTGCACTTGAGCACTAGACTAAGGATCTAGTCAAAGGTTTGCTCAAGGTAGTCTACAGAAAAGTTCTGTTAGTGTGAAATTTGCTTTGCCCTTTGAAGCCAGTACCTTGTGCCTAAACAGTCTTTTGCCTTCCACTTTTTGGAGATGGCTGCAAGTCAATGCTTCTATTTACTGCTTCAACTTGGAAAATTTTTCCCAGAAGGTAGCAGTCACTATGTTGTGAGTGAGGGAATTAAAATTTTTCTTTAGTGATTGAGCAAGGGTTCCTTGTTTTATTTTAAAGAAAATAAAATTTTTATTAAGTTCTGTTGTTTGAGATTGAATCACAAAGGTAGTGATTGACAGAAGAATGAATATGCTAAAATAAAAAAATATGATTCTTGTAGTTAAGGCAATAGAAAATACTGTCTTTTGGAAAACCTTCTCAGTCCTTTCACAGTAATACATGTGCTTGTCTTGAGTACCTCTCTCAATCTCCTAACCACTTACCCTGCTGGTAGGGTTGTAGAAATGGGTCTTCATGTTAGTATAGGAGAATGTAAGTTGGTTTCCTCAAGGATCTGGCCTAAAAATTCTGAGTTCAGAACTTCAGAAGAACATCTGTGCTTTTGTTGGGAGCTTCAGCCTGGAGTGAATGAATTTTATCTGTGTAAAATGACATGAGTAATAAAAGCCAGATATGACAGTAGGAAGACCAGAGGTTTCAAAATCCTCTTTTCTTTGTTGGAGCCATGGGGTAGGCAGTCTCGTTACCACCTGGTGATGTATGTTTGCTGGCTTACCAGAAAGCACCCTCTCAGTGGTTCCATTTAGCAGTGGTTCAGAAACCCCACATGCTGTAGTTTTCTCTGGCTCTGGAGAGCCTTTTGCTTTGAATAAATCAGTGGGTCTGACAGAAGAATTTGTGATGAAAAGTAAATGTGATGTCTTTTGAAGTTTACCATTAAACCTGTTATAACTGGCCACTCCTGTGAATCATCATCTTTTCCTGTAAGCAGTGTGATATTTAAGGTTGTATATGCCCTTACAAAGCAACAGTAGTCTCCCACCCAGACCAGTTTCTGGTCAAAGGTAAGTGGCTGGTTTTTTTCCCTTTAGCAGGACATGAGCATCAGCTCATTCTGATGCATGGGATGATTTCAAATTATTTATTTTCTTTGAGATGTTCTTAACACTTGTTCCGTCTCTTTTCCCTTGGGCTTTTACAAGGTGTTTTCCTGGAATATTAGTACAGCCCTCCATTCTTTTCTTGTTTGTGCTACAGAAGTGACATCACTAAATAGACCATTCCAGCGTGATCTGCTTGTCCATAATATTGGAAGAAGCTGTGGGACAGCAAGTAAATAAAACTGCTCTAGTCTTTGCATGGGATGGGGTGGTAGGGAAAGGCACCTCAAGAACCTACTGATTCCAGTCTTAGGTATTGATATGTCTCAGTTAACAAAACTAGAACATGGGTACTTTTTTAATGACTAGTATGCAATATTCTCTGAGTGCTGTAGGCATGTGCACCAGATACATACACCACAAATCTCATGCTTTCTCACCATTGTTATCTGAAGAATGATTGAAGTGATTTGTGGTCGAGGTTCTGGAGAGCATTACTGCTGGCAAAGACTGCAGCAGTGATTAAACGACGAGTGCAAGTAGTACAGGAAGCTACATAAAGGTGTCTTCTGAACTGTCTTTACATTTTCACATGCTTCAGAGGTTTCAGTAAGCACTTACCTGTGCTTCTCGGCAATGCTGCAATACCGATCAGTGAGAAAGGTAAGAGGGTTTATTTTTCCTTGGTGGGGTGGAGTGGTTGGGTGGTGGTGGAGGGAAGTGAACTACTTACTATTCTCCCATAAATCTAATCTGCAAGATCTCTTCCTCTTTGCTTTCAGAATAGCATTTTTATCATTTCTCCTTGTAATTTTCAGCATAGCTACATTTTAGAACTCGCAGTCCTTTGTATGTTTTTTTAGCTATGAATGAACTGTGTACGAGCTGTTAAAAGACATGTGGCCTTGGGTCTTGTCCTTGTCCGTGTGAATAACTCCTACCGCTTAGCTTAATGCAGCTGAAGAACAGCATAACCAAAAGGGTGGGTGGGGGCCCCAGCCCTGTGTACCCAGAGCAAATATCTGTAGCTGCATCTACACTGAAGAAATTTAGTTGTGCAGGCAGGGCCTGAAGCAAACTTGTGCCTACTACATCACCTGTCCTAGGCTTTGAGCAAGGGACAGGGGGAGGTGCTCTGAGTTGGAGGGGACAACAGTGAGTGTGTGTTTTGAAAGAGTTTGTAGAGAATTTCGGGTGCACTTCCTGTTGGTCTGTTTAGTTGGAAGCAGCTAACTGATATGCTGAGAGCCGTGTGTTCTGTCTCCTTTCTAAAAATGAATGCCCAGGCTGGAAACTTAGCGAGGCAAATTCTTAACAAGCCACTAGATGTCACTGCTGTCCATTTAAATACCGAGGGTTGCTGCAGAGAGCTGAAGGTGTTCTGTAGCAGGGGAAGGGTACAAAAGTGAGGAACTGAAGCAGGAGCCCAGTGCCTTTTGGGGTGTATGTGGGGTATTTGGAGGCAGACCTGAAAGGTAGCTATTGGAGGTAAAGATGCTAAAAAAGTTAACTGAAAGGCAGTTTGTGTTCACAGATCACTGTTTTTTATGTTTTGAATAGCAAAAGCTGAATTTATTAATAAAAAAGTATCATAGAACTGTAGAGTCATTTAGGTTGAAAAAGACCTTTAAGATCATCGAGTCCAACTGCTAACCCAGCATAGCCAAATCCACCACTAAACCGTGTCCCCAACTGCCACATCCGTCTGCCACGTAAATACTTTCTGGGATGGTGATTCCTCCACTTTCCTATTGCCTATTTGCCTGTTTCAATGCCTGACCACCCTTTCAGTGAAGAAATGTTTCATAATATCCAATCTAAATCTCCCCTGGCACAACTTAAGGCCATCTCCTCTCATGCTGTCGCTTGTTACCTGGGAGAGGAGACCGACTGGCCCCTTGCTACAGCCTCCTTTCAGGTCGTTGTAGAGAACAGTAAGATTCCCCCTGAGCCTCCTTTTCTCCAGGCTAAACAGTCCCAGTTCCCTCAGCCCCTCCAGACCCTTGTTTCTCTTGGGATAGATCTTGGTACTCCGGCACCTCAGTATCTGTCTTGTAGTGAGAGGCCCAAAAATGAACGTGGTATTTGAGGTGCAGCCTCTTTTGTTTAATTGTATTCTAGTGTAAGTTCCCTACAGACCTAGCTGTAGGGATTTAGTAAACTAAAGAGAGATCGTCCCTGGGCTTGGAGTTGCAATATCTGGTGGCCTTGGGTCTGGTCATTTTTGCTTCCTTCATCTTCACCCCTGATAGCAGGCACAGAATGTGAGCCAGCCCCTTAGTTGCCTGAGTTCACATCTAGTGTGTCTTGTTAAAAGCACCAATAAAGCTGGGTTTGTAATGTGATATTGGGCACTGACTTGCATAACAGATAAGTTTGTTTGCTTTGCCTCTTGATTTGTGGCGTCATAATCCCAATAAAACAGCAAGTGGGAGTAGGTACATCTTGTACTCTACCAAAATAAGATGTAGTTTGACTCAGACTGTACTCATGTATTAGCATGTATTTCTTGGAATGGGTAGTTCCCATTCACCACTGCCCCGTCAGTGCCAACATATAGATTTTCTATGTCTACAAGTGCAAATCCTTAATTTCTAGTGGGATTTCACGGGGAGTCTCTTTTTCCTTGCCTCACTTCATCCAACAACCCTGTACTGAGCTGTGGGAAGACAGACTACAACTAGGCCTCTTCCTTGCAACAAGTGTGCTGAGCTGAAATTTGAGGTTTGAAATGTGCAAGACTTGTGGTATTTTTGATTTTTAAGTTGTTACTATTCAGATGGATTAAGGATTTTTCTCCAGAATAGATGAAGTACCATGTGATTCACTGTGGAATGTGTAGTGTTTATGAGAAAATCTTATGGCGCCTGCAAAGCAGAGAGAGACTGGCCAGAATCTTTTGTTGTTTTTGTATATGGAAGAAGTGATGCCCTAGAAGGGAAAGAGAGTAGTGGTTTCTGTAAAATAATTTGGCCAAACTTTATGTATCTGACTTCAGGGAAGCTTTTCCAGTGAAACTGTGATATTGATGGATCTGTATTTTTCACACTGAGGTGCTAAAGAAATAAAAATTAATTTCCTTTGAATAAGATCTTTGTTAAAATTTAAGAGCTTAGGGCTTGAAAGTGGAACATTTACAGGTGTGCCTTAAATTCATAGTGAATTATGTATGGGTTTGCTCCTAAACTCTCTGATAATGCCCATTCCAGACTTTGCACCCTCTGAACCCTTCAGGATTTGTATTTCATGGTCATACTGTGATTTTGGAGACTTGTGGTACTTTGCCGTCCACTCAGTGTTTGGGTTTTTTTCACTCCTGGATCTCATGAAAAGGCTCATCAGGCTACTTATTTAGAGTAGGAATTTCAAAGCAACCTGGCCTGCAGCTGCTTTCAGGTGAAAGGAGAGGAAAAGTATTAAACAAACTTGTTACATCTACCCGTTGAAACTTGTCGGGATGGAGAGAAAAAGGGGCTTAGGCATTTCCTCTCTGTCGTGGCCAGAGGTATTGGAGGCAGCTTGTTTGAGTAGGACTGACTGGTTGCTTAGAAACAGGGAAGCTCCAGGAGCACTCTAAGGTTACAAGCACATCTAATAACTGATCCTACGCACTCTCTTTGCCATGGTGGGGCAGTTCAGCAGAGGAGTTTCCAACTTGCAGCAAGTCAGTCTTGGGTTCAGACTTGCCGCAGTGCTTCTAGGCCCTTTTGGTGATGGGAGAGCTGTTTTAATTCCACACTTGAGCTGCAGAGCTTGGCTGGTGCGGGAATAAGCACAGCTGATGTGTCTGTACAACATCAGGCTGTCTCACTGCACAGAGATTTCCATCATATGCTTCCTAGCACCACATAAACACCCTTGTTTTGTAAAGGGGCATACAGGCTGTACCTGATATGTGACAGGTGGTAATTTTGGCATTTCCCTACCTTGCAGGAGTTCATATATTCCTGCTGTGCTCCTGTGTTTGCTCTGGGTTGTGTTGTCTTCAGAAGAGGATTAGATATAGCCTTTTGTTAGTTTAACACATGGTTTGTTTGCTTCATCTGAACTGAGAATACTATTTATTGGTGGAGGTTTATTACAATGAAAGTGTTCAGGAGAAGCTGAGCTCTATCCTACCCCTCATTTCACGATCCACATTTAATGGTTCATTGTAGGTGGTGGCTTATAGGAAAAGGATTGAACAACTGGTTTAATATCCAAAACCAGGCATTCCGTACTTCATGCTAGTTAAATCCAAATGCTGGCCACTTGGCATGGGGCATGATCTTGAGAACACAGCCTGAACTTGGAGGCTGCTGGACTCTGCTTAAGCAGACATCTGTGTTTTCTAATTAGTCAGTTATTCAATAGTCTTTTTTCATCTCTTTGTGTGTACATGCTGATTAGATTTTCTAATAAACAAATTATTACCATGGAACTGGGTTCATAAGAAAGTTGTTCCTATCTACAGATTCTCTTTAATTTTCACACATTTATTAAAAGCAAGGAGGACAGTGTAGTTTTGAGGAATGTCACAGGCAAAGAGGAGCACAAAGACTGCTGGATTATTTTTTTAGGACTTTTCTCTATAGACTCCATATGACAATTATTAGCAGCTGCCCTGGCTGTATTTGATGGCTGCTCTGTGTCTTTCACCATGTGAACAAGACACTTATTCTCTGGTAAGAGCCTGGGAAGGCATAAGTTGTAAAAAATTGTTGGCCTTTGACTAATTTCCATGGTTTTAGCAAAATAGCTGTTGTCCAATTTTTCTCATAGTAGCTATCAAGATAACAGTATGTATAGCTGATCTAAATAAAATGTAGCTGAACCTGCAGCTGAACCGTATGTCACCATCCTTGATAACAGGACCATAAACTTAGATCAGCTCATGTTGTTTGAGAGAATTGAGCAGAATGTGGTTGGGTGAGGAGGAAACAGAGACTTGAGGCTTGCTTTCCTAGATGCCCCAGTTCTTTGTTCAATACTTGCCTGTGTGTCACAGCATGACTGTCTCAGAGCGACATCTGCATTTGTGTTACAGTGGTACATTCTGCTGAGCAGCCTTTTTGGGAGAAAAGCACTTCCTTATGTTCTGCAGTCTGTTTCAAACACTTGCCTGCTCGCCCAGTTAATGAGATTGGAATAACTAGGACCATGTCATCTTTCTGTGTTCTTCTGAGAAGTTGCTTATGCTAATCCTCAATATATGCTTCAAAGACTTGCAGTGGCAGGGTTTCTAAAGCAAAAAATATTTTAGTACAAGAATCATCTAATGGAGGGGGAGCAGAAATGTGAACTTCAGTGGGCACAAATCAATTAATGTGGACTTTTCTGTTTATAAGTAGCATCTTCTTAAATTTGTTGTTGGCTGTTGATTGAGAATGTCTCAATGTCTTGTGATCCTTGATCTACCTAGTATTTGTACTTGCAGTCAGTCCTAGGAGACCGTGACGTGGAACATTGTGTAGCAGTGTTCAGCAGGCAGCAAGCCTAGGCTCTGGCACAAGTTTCTTTGCTGGTGCAGAATCAGAGTTTCCTCCCTGAAGGCTGTTCATTTTCTGCAGCATGGTTACCGAAGCAGAAGGGAGTTTTCAGCAGAATCTTGAGCAGCCCTTGTACCCTTATGGGGAGGTTACCTGGAAAGTGGCAACTTCATGGAATTGAGTGGTTCAGTGTGGTGTTTTAGCAGCTTTGAGTTGCAGTGTGTTGCCCGCTTGATGCTGTGGCACCTGAGCCAAAGGGAAAGGTGTGGATTATTTGCCTGCCAGGCATCTTGTCATGCCCTGGCTTTATGCTGTGAGGGAAATCAACAATTTGAGAAGTTCATGTTAAAATGAGGAATTAGGAAGAATTTCTGCACACAACATAGATATTTTGAGTCCATCATCACATCTGCATAATGCTAGGTCAGAGCAAGGCTGAATGCTCTTCCTAAGCCAACAAAAATCTGTAGGCAGGGCTTTGGGCAGAAGTTCAAAGTGCTCTCTTCTTATCCTATTCTTCAGAAGTCAGATAACTTCTGGAGCTGACTACCTTCTTTTGAGACCCTGAGTCAAGAGTGATGCCTGACATGAACTTTTTTTATTGATTCTTCTATCACTGGGACAGGCACCATCTTAGCAGCCACCTTTGTCTCTCACTTCTTTCATCTCCTCTGCTCACTGATTTAGCGAAGAACTGTTTGATTCTGACATAAATACAGGAAGAGTTAATACATGGCAAGTGGTGAAGCTTCCTGCCACAAAGCTTGAAAACAAAGGAAGAAAGGAAGAAAATTATATGGAGAAGGTAACAAGAAGTCCACTGGCTTTCAGATTTCAGAAGGATGAAACAAGGGAGACAGACCAAAGCTGTGCCAGGGTAGTGTGATGAATGTATTGCCGTCTTTATTTCAATACAGCAGGATTAGTACAGGCTGTGAAAATTCTTGCTTCTGGCCAGTCTCTCTTCCCTGAAGAGTGTGCTACCTCTTGGTTTGAGTCAGAGACAGGAGCATCACAAGTTTGTGAAGAAAAGGGTATCTCAGATTTTATCACTTGCAGCAGACACAGAGGATAATTTACAAGCCTCCTATATTGGTGGAATGAGGAGGAGTGAGAGAGTAGGACAGAGCATATTTTGGATTCAGGGGAGTTACTGGTGTATAAACAGCTCTCCTAGAGGCTGCTGAGTATCGTACCTCACTTTAGGTGCTTTTATTTCCTAAACTACACTGTGTATATGTGGAAATACTCAGGATCCTTAAAATGCTCCTAGATGCTTGCACAGCTGAGTCATTTCTGAGGTGTCAGCAGGACAATTCCATGTCTGAACAAACACCACCACTCACTTGTCCAGTGTAGCTGTGCTGAGCTGTCTCAGCAGCAAAGAAATAGGATGGCTGTTTTAGCAAAGTTTGAGATTTAAATCCACAGAGAATGCCTGCAGTAGCATAGTCATGTTGAAGAACTGAGTCTGGATTTTTTTGGGGTTTTTTTCACTGCTTCTTCAATGCCTCAAATGACATATGAAAAGGATTTGGCTTTTCACTGTGCTCACCATCTTTCTGAGTAATACCATTAATGAGTATGGGAGGCTCAGGGTGGCTGGAGAGAGTATTCCTTCCATTGACAAACAAGTGTCTGATCTTGCAGAGAAGTGACTGAGTTGTTCTTCCCCCTTTCAAGGTGTCACACAACACCCCTGTTTCAAAACAGTAATGACCCCCCAAAAAGCCAGTGTGGCAAATCTCTCTCTACCAATTACATCTCTGTTCCCTCTCTGAAAGTTTTAAGTTAGCTGATTTGGGTCACAAGCTATACGAAACCCCTGGGTTTTGGTAGCTGTCCAAGTCAGTAGCCTATGAAAAATTATTGTGTCCAGATACCTACTGAGTGGGGACGTAAATGCAACATGTTGTAGGCTGCAGCTGTTAGATGGAGATTGCAGTAATGTCCCTGAAACACTGAATTTAAAAAAAAAAAGCAAAGTTGTTGGATTTCAGTAAATGGGGGTGTTGCTCTGTGCCCTTATGTAGTCCAGTACATATCAAAGTTCCCTTTCCTTTAATAGCAGGAAGGAAATAAGATCTGTATCTCTTGGGAACATGCTTCTAAAACCAACTTTCACTTGCATTCCTCTGTCTCCTTTTAGTCCCTTTGAACAGTAAAAATTCACATTCTCACTTTTTAGTCTGGATATTAGATCACTTGAGGGTGTTTGTCTTTGGTCACAGCCTCATTAACATCTTAGTTTGGGTGTTGGTGCTCCCCTCCCATGTTGAGGTGCCTAATATGGATTCTTATCACCACAAAACAGATACTTTGGATCCCGGCCCAGCATGCGTGGGCATTGGCAGCATTTGGATATTTACAGGGATTTCTACTTCCTTCTTTTCTTCGGGCCACTTTCTTACTACAAGAATTCCTTATTTCTTCCATGCACCAATGAATGCAGCACTCCCAGGGTGGTGTCTGGGCAGTGGATGTTATGTATGTACCTTCCCAGCTGCCAGGCCCAGTGCAAGCAGGTATAGCACAGCACAGGCCTGCAAGGCACTGGGGGCCAGAAAAGGTACGACCTTTTTCATAGCCTTTGATCTAGTTTTGGGAGATTACTTAACCTTGTTGATTTATTGTGTCACTATTAAACTCAGATATCTTGACATCTCAAGCATCATTATAATGTGGTTAGAGAGAGAGTCAAATGCCCTGAACATTTTTCTGCTTGATGTTGTCCTCTGGATCTACAGAGTGGCAGAAGGGTGGGTCTTTCAAACAGTACAGTGCGGGTTTTGTTTTGATCCATTATCTGAAAGGTCAATCAATAAAATCTGATTCTTACAGAAATCTTTACAATTGCTGCTTAAATTTTCATCTTACTCCCTAGGTGCTCACCGTGGAGAAGCACAGCAACAGAGGTAGTTGCTAGCTCCTCATGTGCAGAGTAGCTCAAAGCATTTGCTGACAGACCAGCCAGCTGACAATGGGAATGCAGAGCAGCAAATTCCCTTTTTTCTTTCCCTGACTGGAGGTTCTGGCTGGGTTTCTCTGCTTCACTCAGATACCACTTCCCTCAAAAAACGGTAGGAATCTGGTAATTCTGCCTCATTCTGAAATTCATTGGAAATCTGTCAGTATTCAATCTCTCTGTTGGGAGATCGGCACCAGAAGTATGATTTTAAAAGCTTTGTTTCCTTTGGAGGCCAGAGGAATAATGTGAATATCAGATCTGAGCTGCTGTAATCAAGACTTGGAAGGACTACCTGGAATGGAGCAGGACCCTGAATGCATGGCTGGAGAAGGAAAACCTGCAGTGGACATATTTTGAGCATTTCTTATCAGAAGGCACTAAGAGACTAGATTAGGAGCCATTACTTGAATGAGTCCATAGCATCCTCTATGTCTCATTAACAGATGGTTCTAAGAGGCAACTGTGGAAATGCAAACTCATGCGTGTTTGTGCTTGCTCTGCTTGTGCCTCTCCTGGCAGCACTTGCTGGCATAATCTGTCAGAAATTAACCTTTTGCTTGAGGTATTGTTACAGAGGCTGCTATAATTCATCCCATTGCCTGTGACAAATCTCTATCTAACCCCTGCACGCTCTTCCCAACAAGAAGGAATTCTGTCAGAGTGGCAGAGAAATGCTGGGTATAGGATCTCACACTTGTGATGGGCAAACTTTCTTCTCCCGCTGTAAGTTTTCTGTGCTTTCATTGCCAGGATTGTCCACACAATCCTCTACCCCAATTACCCATTGATTAGGGCTCCTCTGGTAATCTGCCAGATGCAGGTTTGTTACCAACAGATGGCAGAAAGCATTTGAGGTAATGAGAGAAAGGATAACGATTGCTGATCTGCATAATAATCAGCTTGTGAACAGGTTTCATGTTTTTTTTCTGTTTCCACTGGCTCAAAGATTGCACTGTTGGACAACCAGACAACTTCTCTCGAGTTAAAGAAATAGTAAGGGATGAACCAATTTCTTCCAGCTACTGTTAAGATTTCTGGAGATACACAAACTCTTCACACACAGATTAAGGTTTTAGCCAGAGTCAGAGTCTGCATCCAGAGTGCTAGGAGTGAACATCCAGTCCGCTTGCAATCAAGACCTCTAACCAACCAGTGTGGTCAGAAACATTTTCCTTTTTCTATTTTTGGAGACAATATTCCCCACCTCTACCATAAGGCAGGAAGATCCTTGTCTCCCTTGGACCAGCACCACATTTGCACTGTCTAACGAGTCTGAAAAAATGACTTCCCGCTACCATGTTTTGGAGTTCTTCAACCAAATTTGGCTGCTTTGCACATTGAGACAGCCACACCAGTGCCACATACAAGTCTACATCTAAACTACTCCGGAGTCCTTGCAGGAAGAAGTCTTCTCTAGCATACTCTAGAGCAGTTCTACTGGAGTTGTGTATGTCATAGCACCCGTTTCCTATGATGTGCAAGACCTGTAGTACAGATATTTACTGTTTGAATTCTACATGCACTTAGACTCTTTCTATTAGTAAGTGTCCCTATATGAAACAAGCCATGTAACACTCAAAAATTGTCTTGGTGCCATTTACTGTGAGTTTTGGCAAAGGATTTAGATTGAAGAACTTTTCTCAAAAAGTAGCGTTACACATGTGGGTGCTATTGCTTGGCTGTTCTCCATTTATCCCCCAGCTGGACTGGTAGACACAGCAGACAAGTTTCCATCACACCCCTTTACTTTGTGAAATCCCTTTCCTAGTTTAAATCTAGATGGAGATATTTGAAACTCAGACTTGATTCCACAGAATAGTAAATGCAGATGTTTTCCCTGAGAATCCTTTCTGTTTGCCCTGGGTGCTGATAATGCAGCATCCTCCTGCCAGTTCTTTGCAAGGATGTTTATCACAATCTCAGCTGTATCATGTGCAGCCATGCAATTGTCACTAGTAATTTTAGTGTCTGAACCTTACAAGGCAACCACTGTCTACTCCTGTCAGTGTGTTGTAGCTGTATAATCTGGAGGAGAAGGAGAACTTTTATTTTTGAGCTCATACTCTGAAAGTACTAGGCTTTACTTTAGTGAGGCTTTACTAATAAGTCTTGAGGCCCTGCTACAGACATTGCTGGTGGTTACAGGATTTTCCTGTCCTTAGCCTGGTTTCTAAGGAAACGATGCCTGGGCATCTGAGCTTGTGCACATTTGTTTTACTCTTTTTTCTGTGTCTGTGTTTTTGACTACAATTTCCGAATTTATTTGTCAAGTGCAATTTTATTTGACACATACTTTTAAAATTACTGATTTACTGTAAGTTTCCTGAAAATAGGTGATAGGGCATGGCTCTGATTTGTGGCTCTATAGATAACACCCATGGTGTATGCTTAAAGTTTGAGATTCTAGAGAATCTGTATGAAAGAAAAATAGGGTAGGCTGTGGCCAGAGGAAAAACTTCTCCTGGTGCTGGGGCTTATTAGACACATGGAAGTCCAAATGCTAATTCATATATCAGCCATCTTCTCTAATTTGGCTTCTGCAATTGTTAGTAAAAACTAGTCACAATAGTTACCGTGAGGGGGGGAAAAACCCAAGTTCCTTGTATTTTTCAGAGACTATCTATGACTGTTCTAACTTAGCACCACTGCAACATCACAGGCTATGCTTGTAGGTGCCTGTGGGACACTTACTAACGTGCTCTATTTATTTTCTGGAAAGAGAATGGCTAAACCATGTCCTGTGTTAGAGAGACTGATGTTTGTGAAGAAAGATGGAGCTTATGGCCATTCTGTTGAACAGGTGAGCCCTGATTAAGTTGGGTCTTGCCCAGAAACCCTGCAGGGAGAGAGAAAAGCCCGAGGCAGAGATTTCATGTGCATCTGAGTTGGCATTCATTTCTTCTGGCTTGTGGATGACACCAGTGGGCAATAAGACCTGACAAGGTATGTGTAGGGAGGGAAGAAGTGAGAAAAGGGAGGACTTCTGTCTCTTTTTGTGATAGTGAGCTATTTAGTTTACTGTATCTCAGGCTGCTGAGAGTTTGGATATGCAAAGATAATGTGTATTCCTAAGGCAGGATCTCTCTTGGTGGAAACAATAATCATGACAAATGGGAGTCAACTGCGAGACTGTGTGTATCCTGACAGCAGCATGCTGGGTGAAAAACAGACTTCTTGGAACTGATCAGAGTGTAAGTAAAAACAAGTGTGTGGGGGGTGGGGGGGAGTTGGTTTTTGGTTTTCGTGTTTCTCCCAAAGAGCACTGTCTGTTAAAACCTCTTTGTTTGCTGGTACCCAGAGACCTGCCTGGTGTTAACTGACTGCAGGGTAACGGGCAGACTATTTAAGGTGCAGCATTGCTGCAGGGTTAGTGACTCTGCCATGGGGCACACTGCAGCAGGACTGCTTCCTTGGTCTGCACAGGCCACCTGGAGGTGGTGACAGCACAGGCTGCTGGTAATGGGCAGAGCTCTGACAGGCAGCAGAGGCTGGGCAGGTGTCCCTTGTTCTTAAAGGGGACTTCTTTGGCTGGGTTAGGGGTATGTGCCTGTGGGGAAGGGAGGTTTTCCAGGAGAAGAGATGGAGTGTAGACTGTGCGCATCTCCCCCACCCCATTAATCTTTGCAAAAGACAGCTGTATTTGGTAGCTGGTGGAGAGGAGTTACTTGACTGCTGGCAGAGGGTAATGCTGTTGAGCTTGCTGCCTTCTGAGGGAGGTTGAGCAGGACTGCTTCTGCCACTGAATTCCCAGGGACCATGTGTAGATTGAGGCTGTCACACTAGTTCCAGTGCTTCACAGATCTACTGGAACTTCTACATCAACCTTTTAAGTCAAGGAACAGAGAGTGAAGGTTTATTTAGGGGACAAATAGAAGTGCCTCTAGAGTACAGAAATAAAAGCAGAGGGGCTTTAACGTTTTTAAGAGCATCCCTCTCCATAAATTTCCTTGAAAATGTTCTCAAGGCTGCTGTGCAGTGTAATGTCACTTCAAGCCTATACAAAACCAAACCCACTTCTCTTTAGCAGGTGAAACAGATGCTCAAATGAATGAGGCCATATTGCTTAAGGCAGTGTGTTCAATGAAGCAGTACCCAGGACCTTTCCTGCTGGCAAAAGTGAGGCTAAGCTTAGAAGCCACTGAACTGCTGTTAATAGCTTATCACAGTTATTTTCTCTCTGCTGTTATCCTGGCTTTGACTCCTGGCTTTGGTCCACCAAGTAATACTGTGCACCTCCTGTGAAAGATGTCCCATGCAGAGTTGCATGTTCAAAAGCAGTTGATTTGTTATTGGTTACAGTACACCTAACTGCTTTCTCTGGCCTTAGTCTTTTGCAAATGAACGTAACCAAAAGGAATAAGAGGGATTAGACAATAGATAACACATATCTCTACTTGTCTCTGTCTCATCCTCATTTGCATGTGCTTATCCAGAGTGCTGCTGAACACCTGTGTTTGCTGCTGCTGAAATTGTTGCTCAGGACTGTTCAGAAATAAATTGCAGGGGTTTTTTTATTTATTCAATACACCTGCTTTCACTTTCTTCCTTTCCTCCTTCTATGCAAACCCTCATCAATGCCACTTTTAAGGCTTCAGAGTCAAACTACCACAAAAACATTGCCAGTGACTCCATAGAGAAGACTGGCTGGCACAAGATATTTCTAATTCTTTGTAGTGCTTAGCTAACCAGTCTGAGAATGCTGAGCTATTCATTAGCACACATAACAACAGTACTGTGTGGTACTTCAAAGAGGGAATTTAAACTCCACAACAGTCCTACTGGGCTATTTTATTGCCTTTGACTTGAGAGCCTTTCTTCCTAGTGAAAATGTCTGGCTTCATAAGTGCAGGTTGCTTTATTTACAGATGGCATGCTTTTAATTCATCTTTAAAGGGACTTGTTCATAGCAGCCCCAACTCTAGAGTGAATCTGAATGTGTTTTGTGTGTGACATGGTGGGTGATTCTGAGAGGACTGGGTACTTGTAGAGGCTAATCCTTCTCCTTAACAAGAGCCAGGAAGCTCTGCAACCATGAGTGGTGTAAATGTTTGGGTCCCCCACAAGCATTCTGCTATACATCCTGAGTCTTGCTCAGCCCATGGTAAGGCAGGACACTTCATGAGCCTGTCAGTGCCCAGAAGCTCTACAGAAGTGCTAAGAGCTGCGGAGTAGGGATGATGCAGCTAGTGTATAGGCAACAAAGCTGAGATGTCTGAACTGATTAGGATCCTTAGCTGTTCTGTCCCTCCCCAAAAGTGTTGCCTTGCAGTGGTGTTAGCTGGGGAGGATCTCAGTAGAAGGGAAAAATCAATGTTCACACTCTTAGAGAATAACTTCTATTCTCATCTTGAGCCAGCCTGAACAGCTCTGCTAGGTAGGAAAGAGGGTCTGGTGATGAGGAGCACCTTACCTCTTGATGGTTTGCAGGAGATAGCAAAAAACCACGCTGTGAACTTAACTTTGATACGTGACTGTGGTGGAGGGGCTGCTATGCCACTTTACCAGCTGCTCCTGCAATGCGAAGCTGCTTCTCACTCGAGGGAGACATAGTGGATGGTTGCAGGAAGAGAAGGGGGATTGTTTCATAACTATCACAGTTTAATTTGCCACCACGTAGGAGAAGTGCCACAATTCTATTTTTTGTTCAGCAGGGCTCTGTTTCCAGTGCTCAGTTACTGGATTGACCAAAGGAAAGGTTGTAAGTCTATTTATAACTGAGTGTTGATGATTTCTTTTCTCTTCCCCCTCTTTTTATACTATTATATATCATGAAAGACTCTTCATGCAGCCAACACCTTTTTCTTAAAATGAATGCAAACCAGAACCAAATAAAAAAGTTCACAATAAGTTACCATTTGCTCAACAGTCTTATTCTTTGAAGGTGTAGAAAACTTTGTACATCTTCCTGTTTCTGACACTTGCCTACTCCATGGCCTTTGAGACACATAATGATAGGATAAAATGGGAAGAATGATACCTGTGGCAGATGGCTGTGTGGCTATCTCATGCTCTCAGAGCCAACGGGAATAGAAGACAGGCTTATTTCTGAGTCAGAAAGAGCACTGTCATCATGTCTGTGAAGTGGATGGGGAGAAGAAGGCTCCCAAAGAAAGTCTGTTGGAGGTTTTCTGTCCTCTGCCTGGATTGCTGCCAGAGCTGGCGATGGAATGAATGCTGCAACAGATTAAAGTTGCACTAATCCAGATCATCCAGAAATGCGAGACCTCCAATCATGCATGGGGAGGCCAGAAAATTAGACTGTTGTCATTCTAAAAAAAGAAAATACTCTTTCCTAATGTTCCACTGGGGCGATCACGTTGCAATCCAGTGACCTTACAGTAAGCACCTAGTAAGTCCTTGGTGGTTTCTTGCTGCTCTTGCTTCATGTCTTCATTCCTCAGGAACTGGGGAATACTTCAAAGGCTGCCATCTGGGGGCAACACACCTATTCAATATTGCACCATGATTACAATATGCTTAAGTCTTTGAAAGTTGTTATTTGTAAAAGCAGCACCTGCAGTGGTTACCTAAATGCCCTAAGATACAGGCTTGGGGGTTCAGGATGCAGACATATTGCTTGAGCATTATCAAACACAATTACTAGCACAGAATCTCAGCAGGGCCTGCACCTACAGAGTGCCTCTCAGGCACCCAGAACTTGTAAGGACAGCTTTGTTTCATACTTTAAAATCTGTTGTGGTTCAAATTAAGTTGATCAGTACTGGAATGACACCAGCTGATCTTCCTTTCCCTGCCTAAAAAACAAGCTTGTGGTCAGTTTTTCCTGCTTTTTTTTCACTTTAGCTCATGCCTATCCTCTTCTTGAGGTTTTCTGTGTTACATCAGGGCATCACCTTGCATATTTTGAGACATCTCATGACTGCCTTTTTCTGACCTTTTAAAATCTGTCCAGTAGAACTGTTCTCTCTGGCACGCAGAACAGTTTGGGATTCAATTTGGCCTGATGCTACAGGTGAAATGCAATTGTAGTGAATAAAAATAGAGTAAGGGGGAGATTCTTCTCTGAGGACCACACATGCTGGGACTCAAAAACTTTGTGCATATACAAGAAATAGCACTGAGTGATTCACTTGCAATCATGTGAGTTTCTTTGGCAGTCTGCTCCTGTTTTCCCTTCTTATAAAAAGTAGCAAATGTACTTCCACCAAAAACCTGGGCAGGTGTGGCTGACTTTCATTTGACTCTTAGGTACAAACAAAAGCAACAACACTGTGGTTGTAAATTATAAATTTTTCCCCTGGGAAAAAGACAGCCCTTATGGAGAGTTAGACTATGGAAACTCTCTTACGGAGAGTTAGCTTTCATAAAATAGGAATAACTATAAGAGCAAAAATTGTAGGAAAGCAGTGAAAGAAAGTCCTGCATGTTTGTTTAGATGTTGCAGGTCAGGTATGAAAGGCAAGCTCCTGAGGCAGAAACCCCCAGGGCTCTCTTGCCAGCAGGACAGCATAAGGCCAAGAAATCTTGACACTTACAAAATGAGGTTCTATTGCTTCTGTTTTGGGCCCCCAGCACTTGTTACACTTTCTTCTATTGCAGAAAGGACAGAAGTTAACTTTGAACATATTGAAAATATTCTATCATTTTGTTCTTTCAGAGTCTGGGCTTGTAAACAAAATTTGAAAAGAAAGATGCAAGAGATGGTGACAGTGACCATTCCATCTTGCTTTTTCAAGCTTTTCTGTACAACTGTCACGTAAGGAGACACCGCTCTGATCTAAGAGTGAAGCCATACGCAAAGCCACAACCCTGCATGTGGCATGGCTGCACCTGCAGTGCACGGTGATGCCATGTGGCTCTCAAAGTCCCTCAGACTTGTCTCTTGGGGCCCAATTCTCAGAACCTCATGGCTGTTTCTGTGTAACTGGCATCCTTTGCCTTTTACAAGGAGAAGAGTTAATGCCACTCCTTGTCTAAAGCAGTGCCGTTTTTTCCTCTAATGAGCCCCTGCCAAATGCTGTATCCAAAAAGAATCTTTATTGTGTGCAAATTTTCGTCTCTAGCTCACAAGCTGATTGATCCCCTGTGGGTCAAGGGGAGAGTGCCAGGAAAGGGAAGAATTCGATTCTGCCTTTTCAAGACTAATCCTGAAACGCAAGTGTTTGCATGCTGGAAAATGTTTCTGTACATTTCTGAGAATTATGAATATAATCCAACACAGCTGACACTGCTAACGTGTCCCTGCCCTTGGATTTTGAAGACCTATATAGGAAACCTCCATACCTGGTTGTACAAAGTGTTTTCTACTTGCGATGAAACTCAGCAGGACCCAATACTCTGTAATAGTGTTATTGCCTCTTGTGCTACAGAAAGTCCTGTTAAACTCTGGCCAAGTGCAGAGCACTCAGTTTGGCTTCTCCTGAATGGAAGGGCTTACATAAAAGAACTTCACCTTTGTTTTGCTGGGGGCACTGTAGCTCCTCAGTCTTCGTCTGGTGTTGGGACAGTGCTAGAATTGCGTGTTGTTCTGTCTGCTGTAGAGTTTGTCCTGAATGAGATTGATTTGCAAAAAGCAATGAGAGTGGGGGAAGAGGGGAAGATAAATAATCTCTATGTGCTATTTTACCAGGTTGTATTTGCTGCAGTTCTATGGGAATTTCTTATTCCTTTCCTAGAAGAGAGGAAAGGGGAGGAAAATACCCACAATTTTCCTTTAATTTAACCATGTTTTTTAAACTAAAAGAGATTGGAGAAGTCTAACTGCTTTTGCAATCCCCACTATATAACAATTCAAGCTGCTCACAAAGCTTACAGGCTCCTCTACCTCTCCACTGCTGTTTTTCAGCCATGGAGAAATCTATAGTTCTGGCCCTGTGGCATTTTTTTAGAGGCATAGGGATGTTATTGCCAAAATCTTGGCAACCTTCCAACCAGAGTAATTACATTCTGCCAACCTGAAATTCTTCCTGTTTCTACACAAGGTCACTTTAGGCACCAACAGAGCCAGGGCTACAACCCAGTGCCCTGCTTTGCCCTCCCCTCATTCCCCTTGGTCTATCCTTCAGTCACCTACTTCTCAAAGGCACAGAGGGCTCCTTGCTCACTCTAAGGTACCCAGTGCCCCGTAAAAATTGAGCCAAGGAAATGGGTCTGATCAAATCCCCTGAACGGCTGTCATTAGGGTTTGAAGTACAACCTGATACCCCTTTTCCTTTGATAAGTCAGGGGCTGGTATTTTAACAGACAGTGGCTCTTTTCTTGTTCTCCCGTCGACCCCTTTGGAGCCAGTGTGGCACAGCTAATTCATGAAGGAAATTACATTTATTACTTCTCCTAGCAAATGCGCCCTCTCTGCAACGCTGTTTCGTGCAGCGTAGGGCAGATGCAAGTCAGCCGGCCCATTTTCCTAATTTCATTTGGAAGGATCAAGAGACACCATGCTGGTCTCGCAGGCTGGGGGCTCAGTCTAGAAAGAAAAGGCGCAGCAGGCTCCCGCATCGATGGAATCTATGGCATTGCCCCAAATGTTGGTTGTCCAAAAAGAAAAAATCTCAAGAACAAAGCATATCCTTCCAAAACCAAAACAAACTGCCCCAACGAAACCAAACCTGCCTTTCTGACAGCCCTGACTGCGAGGAAGGGATCTGGTGCTGAGGCAGTAACTCAGCTGTTATTTCAGTGTAGATATGCTTGTGCTGCCTTTGCCTTCCTGCAAGGCAGAGCTGACAAAACCCTTGACCAGGAAACTCTGATATTCAAGGCAAATCTTTTCACATGCCCTGTCTGCACAGTCTCCACTGTGACTGTGAACAGACCTAAATCTCCAGGCATTAATCCCACAGGTCTTTGTGTATTAAATCTTTACAGTGCCTCCATGCTTGCTTCCTCTTATGCCTAGCCTCTCTTTGATGTCCCAGCTTGCAGGTTTTCAAAATGACACAACCTAGGAAGGATTTGGAGAGCGGATAAAACACATGAGAGAGACATTCTGGCCAGTTTGGGGACTGTTTTTGTTGTAAGAAAAAGAATTGAAGTTTTCGTCATCTACACTTCATGTTTTCTTCTTATCCTCCTTTGTGGCTGATGGTTTTCCTTAAGGAGATGGTGCTAGAAAGAGACATGGTAATCATGTCTGATAAAATTATACAAAGGTGGTTCGAACAGATATCAGGATGATCATTCGAGCTTTTTTAATTCAGCAGTGCTGTCAAAGTAAATATTACAGGAGTTGGTCTCAAATTTGTCATTCTTGTTTGAAAGTGTTAAAAGGTGAACAATCATTCAGATCAAACATCCGCACCACCTTCACCCCAGATGGAATTTAACACTTGTATGGGTTTAAAAAACTTCTGTGAAGAGTCAGAAAAAGAAAGTGTAATTGCATTTCTACTTTAACCAAACCTAAGGCAGTTCCCTATGAAGGTTTAATCTTTTCAGCGGATGAGGCTGTATTTGATGCTGTCTCTTGAAACACATAATATACAAGTGCTGGGACCAAGTCAGGTTTTCAAACAACTGTGAAATCGCATGAATAGCATGCAGCTAAATAGCATAGCTAAAGATTAAAAAGACTGATCTAATAGGGAAAGCAGATGACCACCTAATATTAAAGCTGTTTTTAAAAATGTATTAACCCAATTTCTAACCTTGCAGTCAGCTGCCACAAAATACTACTGCCTTTGGCTTCGAGCCAAAGCATCACTGTGCTACACAGAATTACAATAACCTATAGACAAATTTAGAAAACAAAAGAAAAGTAGAAATCAGCATATTTGAAACCCCTGTGATTTCTTGCTATTGTGTTTGTATCTTCAGTATGCAATACAGTCCACCATAAGCCAAGGCAGAGACAAGTGTTTATGTTGCTGCTCTGGTTCTGGGGTTTTCAGGTGTGCCCAGCTGTGCCTCTGGGGTGCCAGTCAGAGACGGGACGTGGACAGGGCTTCGGCACATCACGCTCTCTTAACCACTGCAGCGTTTGGTCCCTCCAGCTCTTCCCCTGATGACACCAGGCTTCAAAAGAGAATTCGCTTGATAAAAAGCACCAGTTTAGGAAGTGGTGGGAAGACTGCAAGACTGACTAGGTAAAAAGAGGGCATGTCTGCTGGCAGGCAAGAAAGTAAGGCAAGGAAAAGGGTGAAGCCTGCAGATGGGAGAATTAGTGCCTGCTGTTTGTGGGGCAAGGGCAGAAGGAGCTCCTGCCAGAAATCTGGTGCTGGCAGAGGGATACGTACGCACACGCACGCACACGGAAGGAAGCGTGTGTGTATTCGTGGGTGCATATGGCTGAGCCCATGTGCTTAGACATGTGGCATGTTTATGCAGATTCTCTATATGTATAAACACACCAGGAAGAGGTCTGCCTTTTCAGAAGTGATTCACAGTTTGGGGTATGCTAACACGTTGCTTCCACGCAGCTTGCCTTGTTGGGAAGAGTTTAGTCCCTTCTGCCCTGCAATTGCAACCCTCTGAGGACCAAACAGCAGTTACCTTGGAAAAATGCTTGGTCTGGAGCACCCGCATGTGGGAGCAGAGCGCGGAGCCCGCGGCGCTGCTCAGCGCACGCAGGGAGCCGGCTTCCTGCGAGATGCAATGCGAAAGCTGACACTGTCGCTGCACCGACGCTGAATTTTAAGAGCAGCCTCAAGGCTGGGCCTGAGGCCAAATTTGCCGACTGTCCACACGCGGGACTGGGTTGAGGGTGAACCAGTGAGCGTATTCAGGGAAAGAGGCTTGAATGAGCTCTGTGTATTTACTTGCCGCACAGGCAGGTCCCTGCGTGCCGTGCCTGCCCCATCTGCTCTTGTGGCGATGGCACATGACTGACAGGCACACAAAATACCCCAGTCTCTGCCTCAGTTGTCACCTGCCACAGGGGCAGCTGGGATCAGAGCTCCGCTGCAGCTCAAGGCTGGTCCGGCTGCCATCCCCTCCCTGGTTTGGCCTGCTCAGGTGCATGTTTTTGCAGCTGCGTCATGTCGGGGATGCTTTTACCCCTTTTGTAGCTCATACACCCATCCTAAGCCAGGTTCCTATTATGTACCTGCCCCTGCTGGGACTCTGAGGTCCCCAGGTGGAGGGCCTGGGTGGGACACAGCTTTGTGTCCAGTGCCATTGCACCAGGCTGCATCTACACACACGTGTGATGCAGGACTTGGACGGCAGGACACACCGAGCATCAGACAGTCACTGCTCACACATGGTATAAAGTTTTCTAGTGACCCAGTAGAAAAGTTTCAAGTATTGAACTAAGCATAGAAGCTTAAATATGATAATTTACCCATAAGATGCATGAACTGGAAAATTTGCATGTCAGCCAATTCTTCTCTGGCATAAGCTTGATGTACTGCATCAGCAAATTGCGAAATGAGGTTTTGTTCCTCTAAAATTCAGTTTACTTTGAGAAAATAGGCACCATGCATCTGGCCACAATTATACTATTAAGAGAGCAACAAAACAGAGACTTGGATTTTTTGTTTTAGTTGTTTAGGCTCAGAAATGATCACTTGTGTATGTGACCCACTTTTTTTTTTTTTTAATCGTTGAAGTTCTAAATGCCAAGTATCAATGTTCATATCAAAATGGCACAGTGTTATGCTGGACAGGGATCAGTCTAGAAGCAGTTTACTATACAATGATTTATGGATCCACTTCAATGCAAGCACTTTAAGTACTTTGATGAACTGGGGCTGAGTTCAGTTTCAAGTGCTCGTCCTACAGATACTTCCAAGTTTTCCTTATTGATGGATTTGTCATGAGAAAGGGGAAACCTTGGAGTCAAAAGCATAGCACAAGTTTAAAAAGACAGACCTGAGCAACACAGCTTAAAAGAACTACATAAGCAGTTAAGCACCAGTAAGGCAGATAGCAATAGGTAGGGATGGCATAAGAGTATCTGAAATATCCCTTTTCCAGCCCTGGGATGCACCCTCATCCTTTTCTCATGCCTAAACGGAAGCTTTGTCACTTGTCAAGAATCCAAAGCATTCTTGTGTGCTGAAGACAGTTACATTGAACCACCACCACCACCACCAGAGTTTCAAGTTGCTTTCTGGATTGTGAGCAAAACTGAAGGCTGCAAACTCTGCTTGTTTGTCCACATGGAGAATGCAGCAGCAGCTTCTTGAGTCTGAAGGGGCACTGGGTGAGATGGGCAGCGCTGAGCTGTCTTAACATGTGTGTTGGGTGGTTGCTGGCTCATTCCATGGCCCAACAGACAAGGGATGATTGTGAAAAAGTTGTGCACGCACGAATGTAGGATTCAGTACTGCCTGACACGTGGAGTGCAGGAGGTGCATCCTCCAGCTTTTTCTCTTATTTATGCACTTTGTAAAGCCTGTCCTCCCCAGCATCTGAGAAGGCAGTGACCCCATATTCCACTGAGGACAAAAGCCACAGAGCGCCAGGCTGTTCTTGTGACATTAGAAAGGCTCAAGAAAATCTGTCTTTCCTGGTTTTTTGGGTAGAACTGGATTCTTTGTATGAGTCTTGGTTAGAAATTTATACTGCTGTTTTTGGTTTGTTATAGATTCAACTATAGTATGAATTTGGCCATAATTTGTTGTTCTGGGCACAGATTTTCTGGAGGACTGCAAATGAAAGAATTATAGATGTTACTATGCATCTCCTTTAACTTATGTAAAGTCCCTAGGGTCATTTGAAAAATCTAGAATTAAGGTCTTTTTGTGTTTTCTGTGCCAAGCCTCAGTTAAACTTGCCAGCAAGACCCTCTGCCCTCTAGAGCACTATAGCACAAAAGAGTAAGGATGTTAAAGCGGTGTCAGAGTGATTTGCAGCAGCATCTGTGTGATACAGCAGGCTTGGAGGGAATTCTACAGAACTGGAAATTGGAAGTGCTGTAGAAACTGTAAAGAATATTGCCACTCACCAGGCAGTGGATAGAGATCAGTTGCTGTTTCTGGTACCTGGCAACACAAGACAGACGCCCTTTGGACAAGTCAGGTCCTTTTCTCCAAAATTTTCTCAGGCTGCCTGCAGACTCCAGCAGACAACTCTACAGACTGTGCATTTTTTGGCAGGCCTGCTTCCCAGGGAAGAATGGATTAGGTGGACAGAGCTTAGAAGGTGCACCAAACCCACTGCAGGTTGGGCAGGTTCTTACCTTGAAAACATAGGCATTAAAACACAATTTGTGGTAAAAAGGAAAAAAATTGAAAAAAACCCTCCAAATCTCCCAAAACAAACAAACAAACAAAAACCCAAACAGGAAATATCTTAAGAAACAGTTACAAAACAACTACCAGAAAAACATCTTGCCTGAATTTAAACAGGGAGAAGAGGCCAGACGCTAGCCTGGCAGAGGAAGATATCAGACATGCAGGAAGCAGTGGGAGGCTTAGCGAACTTTAATGGCCAGTGGGTTGGAGACAATGCTGGGCTGAGGGAGTGCTTCCAGCTTCCCAGGGGAAAGGGGCTTTCAGACAGCAGTGCATCCTCCCCTGTATAGGGCACCATGGGCTGAATTTCAGGAGAGGGGACAGAAGGGAGTGCTGCTGGTATTGTTTGTTCCTGCCTTTGAGCGCTCCAGAAGAAAGCCCTCTGAATCAGTCTCCTTCTCACTGATTGCCCTCAAGTCAGGGCTGCAACAAGATGTTTTGCCATCCAAGATATGTGTCACATACTCATTCTCTCATCAGTTCTCCCTCCTCTTTTGCTAGGCTCCATCCAGCTGCATCCACTTACTTCTAGTCCCACTCCACAAACCTCATCTGGGACCAGCCAGCATGCCAAGAGCAGCTGAAGGGTTCAAGCATATATGCTTCCCCCAGCAGTCATTGTTTGAACTGCCCCCCAGTGGAGTGTGGGATGCAGAGCTGAGAACTTCCACTTCACCAAAAAATGAGACTCTTCCATTCTGTGTAATTCATCTTAAGTCAAACTGGAGGAATGAAGGGCTATTTTAATGTGTATGCCAAGCACAGATAAGCCTGCAAGTCTCTGCATGACACCCTCCCTCCCATCACAACACGTGCACAAACAATTCCCAAATTGTAAATATAGCTGATTAACTGTACTCATTATTTGTTTAGCCTAAAAAAAGAGTTAGGTATTTGAACAGGTTGTTTGGCAGAATTCAGGAAGCTGAGTTCAGGTTGTGAATCCAGAAATTCCCACTCTTCTCTCCCACTTAGCTGAAATCCACTTGTTTTTTCTTTTCTTCTTCCCCACTTAGAAGAAATCACCATGCCCAGAAAAACCTTTGGTTTTGTTGTGCTGAACAACTTAGTACCTGCCTCACTCAGAGCTCACCTAACCCATTCCCAGGTGTGTATTTACTGAGAAGAGACACAGGATGCTGGGGAGTAGTTTTGATGGCTCTTGTTTAAAAAGTGTCACTGTGTGGGAAAGAACACGATGCCCGTCGAGCCAGAAATGAGTGCAAGAGTGGAGCCCAGACCCCTTCTCTGCTGACCTGCCTTCCCCTGTGGGAAGTGCACCCTTCCTCTTTAGCCAGTCTGGGGGATCTCATTTGCATCTGCAAGGTGGAGCAGTCCTGGGAGGAGGCTCAGAGTGCCCCCAGCCTGTGGATCTGGACTTCCTTCTGGATGCTGGGCATCAGGGAACTAGATGTGGCTGTGCTGCACCAAGTCCCTTAGCTTCCTTCAAATGGGGTTACACGCCATTGCACCTGGTGCTGAGTATACCCTGATGGCATTTCAGCTGTGTTTTTAGTAGGATACAGGTAATAATAAAGTCTAAATATTCCCTTGACCATCTTTTCCTAAACCTGACACATAGAACCACCTGAAACCTGAACATAGAACCCCCCACCTGTTTCTTGGCATAGTCAGCTTCTCCTGCACTCGCTCCCTATTAAAACTCTTCTCCCCTTTGCAGTGGTTTGTGATCAGAGTTTCTACAGGATTTCTCATTTTGGAATGTATCTTTCTGGAACCACTAGGCTCCTCTACTATCCCAAAGTAGTCTTAAATCAGACATAAAACTCCATCAGATGAATTTGTACGTGCTAAATGTTGTGGAGCCGAGCTCAGACACTGGCCAGGTCTGGAGCAGACTGAATCTGTCCCAGAGCACTGTGCTGCAAGGGGAGCCCAGGTACAGCTCTGCCCATCTTTTCATTTTACTAGATCCTTGTTTTATGCTCATCTGGTCCACAAGGTGCTTGCGTGGCACAGCAGCATCGCTGTGTGCACACCTGGTGGGTTTGAGAGTGCAGACCAGCATTTCAAAGCAATGAGGGATCATCAAGAGCACTTCGGCTAAAGTCATGCAGACTCTCAGAGCAAGGTTGCACAGGTCGGTGCTACTGGATTTCATGAGAACCAATGTGCTCAAATCTAGAAAAAAACAGGAGAAAAATACATGCCATGATACTAAGGCCAGAAGGATGTAGCTCAATCCAAGGTGAGACCTGGACGAAGGAAATACGGTACTAGTGGAATACAAGAAGTGATTTTAAATTCTTGCAAACAAAGATACCTTTTGTGACCATGGCCCTTCCTTCTGCTATATCAGCACTTTGTCAGTAACAGCTTGGGAGTCTGAAATCAGTTTCTAAACCCTTGACCTCTCAGTGTGAAAAAGCAGCAGCAGGCGGAGGTGGATTTGCTGTGGTTAAAGCTCTTTTCCATAAACTGTTTATGGTTTAATATCAATCTAGGGACAAAGATAGCTATAAATCTATGGGAAGCATCTATATACTGTGTCCATTCTAATACTGAATGGGATGTGTGCCAGGCAAGTGGACTGTGGGGTAACTGGGCTCTTACTCTGGGGAGAGTGTTGCCAGAAAATTGGGAGAATTACAATTAGACAAAAATCAGATTATTCAAGTAGGTACTGTTGTATGTGTGCTTATCATTAAGGCTCCTACTTAAGTGTAAAATTTGTCCTTAATTTTTTCAAATTAGTTTTTCTTTTAAAAATTGATATGAAAAAGGCAAAGAAAACATGAAATGAAACATATTGATAGGTGTGATTTCTTCTACCTTTATTCCTACTCTCCCTGCTTTGTCTGAGATGTCCTATTTGCAGATACAGTTAGGATAGACTTTCTTTCTGAATTTAGAAGGATAGAGACAGCATTGAGTACTGGAAAGTTCAACAACATCAAGAGATTACTTTTTTTTTCTTTGCAACTCTGTATAACTGCTTGCTTAAGAGTGTTTATCCTGTTTATCATGTGGTTTTCTAAAATGTATCCCAAGGCAGGTATCTGGCTCATTTTTCCTTATAGGCTGCCTACAGAAATTGTCCTGGGGATGCAAACCCCCAGTTTATTACGTCTGATTCACTTCTCAAAAATTCCAGTCCCCCTTTCTCGGAGATCAATAGCTAACTGCACAATATCCACCTCTAGCCTTCAACGGCTATTCCCTCTCTTGAGGAGACCTGTCTATCTCTGTTTTTCTGGCAGTTTTTCTAGGAATAACAACTACTCCACAGTTCTGAGTCCTATACCAAGGAGGCCTGGACTACTGCTCTGTTTTGTGGCTGTATGCCTGTGCTTGATGGGAAGTTACGTGCCAGAGAGCAGGAACTTTGCACTTCTGGTTAGGCGATGGTGTTCTCATGGCTTGTAACATGAGTGTATTGCTGCTCTGAGGCTCCGCTTTCCTGAAGGGACTTAGACACTCAAAAGAACAGGAGTGAACGTTTTTCAATGTCAGCAGTTGACAGCTGACCATAGCAAGGGTTCCAGAAGTCACCTTCTTCAAGGCACAAAATGACAAGTTCAGTAGCAGCCTTCAGCCTCCCAATGCTCTATGACAGTGACCACTCTGGGTTTGATGGCAAAAATTCTGAGCCTCAGGTGCTTCTTGAAGCTTGGTCTTGCCTTCCCTGGTCATTTTGGTTTTTCCATTTCTTTTTTTCCCTAGAGTATTTCAGGGGAAATCTAAGCAAAGTGGGTCTCAGTGATCTTCCATGCCAGGGCAGGGTCATTACAGCCCCTGAGGACTTTGGTGCTGGGCCGAGTGATGCCATGGCAGCATGGATGTCTGCTCTGACCTGTTGTCTCTTGACACTTGTTCCAGGGCATTTCTTTGCCTCTGTGGAGTAAACTGAGGCAAAGAGTTGCTCTTACAGTGCCCTGTCCCTGAAATGCTGCTCTGAATTGTAGAAAAGGACAAGCTGGCCATTGGAAGGGAGTTGATGACTTCCTCCTACTTCTGCCTCCCACCTCATGTGACAAAAACCCTTCCATTCTCCCATGGCACTGCAGCAGCATTCACCTGCCAGCTTGTCTGTGACCAATGCTGCACTCTCCTAATGGCATTTCACCAGCTCACCCTGCCGTGCTACAATGTCCATTTCCCAAATATGCCATGAGACTTGTGATCTGCCTACAGCTATGTATGTCTAGCTTTCCAGGGAACTTGCAGGATGTTGTCTCACTTTAGCTTCTCCAAGCAGCAGCAGAGCTTCTTCAATCTTGTATTGCCCCAGCTGTTTCTCTTTCTTGTCCCAGACTCACCTTTTCCCTCCAGGGCTTCACATGACCCCAAACATCTGGAGCATCTGGCATACCCATGTTTGCAAGAGAGGACAGTGCTGGGCTCTCCAGGGTGAGTGTGTTCCTGACTTCTCTCTGTGTAGGAAGCATGGAGCTGGGCTGCTGAATGGCTCGTTGTCTGCTGTCTGCAATGCACGCAGCATCTCCCCCTCCCCACACCCAGACAGACCCAGATGCCAGGGTCGGCAAGCGAGGGCACCACGAGGGGACCTGCCAGCTCTGCCACTGCAGCTGCTCCCTCTGTTGCTGGCAGCTGGGCTTGAATATTCATGGCAACAAAAGATTAGCACTGTGTGTGCTTGGCAATGGAGACAGATAAACTTTCTTGAGGTGCCGGTAGCTCTGTTCTCATCCCATTCAAAGAGCTTGCTCCCTCTCCCCTGCTCCACTTGTCGGCTTCATCGACCAGCTGATTCTCTCGCTGTATAAATGGCCTCTGTTGGGAAAGGGAGGCAAGCAGCTTGATTAAGTATTCAGCAAAGTGGTTAGGAGTCCAGACAAACTAGCATGGATCTTGCCAACACTTGCACTCAATTGGCACTGAGGAAAGCCAGGGGAAAAGCTCTTTTATAAATAGGGAAAATTTTGCAAGGTATCAGAGTGTACTTATGAGCTGCTATCCCCTGATCAAGTAATTTAGACACTTAAGACTACCATCTCTTCTGAATTCCCACTGGGATTTAGGAGTTTGAGTGTCTAAAGAACATTCAAGGGGACTTAGACCTTTCAGTTACTTAGAAACTTTTCAGTTTCAAATGACACCATGACTGATGGGTTTAAAATACTGTCTGCCACTTCTTCCTCCCTCCTCTGAACTGACCTGGAAACAAAGAGAAAAGAAAAAAATCAAATTAATGATTGTTATCAAATTATTGATCTTGGTTGGAAGTGGAAGAGGAGAACTCTGTTACTCTCTTCCTTTTGCCTTTAGGTTATTTTTCGTGCAAGGAGTCTGGGGTCGAGAAGCTGAGAGCACAGGACAGCTGGCAGCTTTGAAAGCTCTCTCAGATGAAGAGAAGACCAATATGGGCAGACAAAAAATGGGAGCTGGGAGTGTGATGTGAGTGCTTATGTGACCATCTAGGAGATGCCCTTACTTACCCTACATTTGAACCACTCTTCATTCCTTTCTTGGTATTCCTTGGCAATTTTCAGTCCTCCACGGGCTGGCAGGACTGGGCCACATTTAGCCCAGGGCAGATGGGTTGCTCATGCTTGGAAGGAAAACCTGAAAAGCTTGTAGGTAAACAGTGTCTGGAGGCTGAAGAATTGGTTACAAATGGCCAAGCAAAACCATCAGCATGATAGTGGTAGCTCTGCAAAAGCATTCAGAAGTGGTTTGGTTATTGGGCCACCTTGCTCTTTCGCTCCATACATCCTCCTTCTCCCACCCAGTAAGGCTGGTGGCAGCTGGTGGCAGGCAGGGTGAGATCTGTGACCAAGTGAGCTGCTTTGGTGTTTCAGTGGTCCTGCTGGGGCTGTGGTGCTGCAGCTCTCCCTTGGGAAGTATGTTGCTCCCACCACGTTTTGTAGAGTGTCAGGGTGCCCAACCCAGGTTTCCCAGCCTTCCCTCAGAACTTCGTATTAAAAGTTAGACTTTATGACCCCACTGCTTTATCAGAGTTAGTTCTTGGTAGACAGAGCAAACCTATCCCCCCAAATTTAAGAGACAATATCTTTTCAGTCAGTGGAGAGAGAGCAGATCATCCGAGCTGTTCCAACTCTCTGCTTTAGGCTGAGATGAACCATACCTTAGAAGTGCCTGCACCTTTTCAGATGTTAGAAGGGAGTCTAGACAAATATAGACATCTGTGCTCTAGATGGATGCAGCAGCTAAACTCATCTCCCCCTCAGCCAGGGATAGTAACACCCCCAGGAACACCAACATCCCCAAAACTGTCTGAGGCCAGACAGATGAACCATGTTTATGCTCTGAAGAACTGTGGCTGTAATGGCTCAGCACCACATAATACAGTCTAGTGCTGACAGCGGAGATTCCAGCTCTTTCCTGGGACACCATATAATGAGGCTTTGGGGGCCCAGCAGTAGATAAATGCCACAAAAGGCTACATGATGGGGTCTGCTCAAAGTAGCCAAATCATTATCTCACTTTGGCAAACCACACATGTCTTCAAATCAGGATAATATTAATAGTTCATTATTTGCTGTTGTGTGGGAAACAGGAATAACTTTGAGTTTTCAATAATTTTTTTAGGAAATTAACTTCTGATGCCAAAAGCAAGGCTGCTGCATTGCTAACCATTCTCCAAGGGTGACAGTTGGGGAAGGAAAAAGCTTAGGGGCATGGCCACATGCTCCTTCTTCATCTGACACTACCATAATCACAGTCTGCCCAGATTTGGCTTGACAGGTCTCTTGTGAGGACAATTGGAACAACCTAATCAGAAAAGAAGAGTAAAACTGTTCAGAATTGAAAGGTAAAATTTGTTTCTGCCAGTTTCATGAGTATATTTGGAAATAGGATCCTTGCAGTGCATGAACTCCTGTGGTAAAGAGTCCACAAGTTCTTTTCTACGAAGCAAAATGGTCAACATCTTTAGTTGGACAGGTCTTTTCAAAGCTGATGTTTTCCTCTCATGGCCTCACAAATGAATTCCTGGTAGTGATGATCACCCCTTGACTTGTTAAGTGGCTGCCACGTGTTGGGACGCCAGACCATGCTTCTCAGCTACATATTGCTCTTTTGCTTTGAGAATTCACTTGAGGAGCTATCATATGACATTGTCCTGGTTCTTTCTCAAGCACCAGAGTGGCTTTTCTCACCTCTTCAGTATTCTTTTTTTCTCTCAAACCTCCATTAGATCTCAAGAGTTTTTCTTCAGCAGATTGTTGTTTCCTTCTCCTTTCACTGTTTTTAACAAAGTTCTCCATTCTCTGTGTGCAGACATGCAGCATTTACCACCCTGTGCATTAGCTGGTGCCTTCCCTAGTCCCATACTGTCACACAGTGCAGCATTTGCCACTACTATATTCCAAGTCATGGAAATGCTGCTGCTCACCTTCTCATTCATGCTGTGTGCCACAAGCTGCTCTGACTCCTTTATTCCCCTCACAATGGGAAAGGAAAGCCACCACTCAGCACACCAATTTTTATTGAATCCAGGCACATGGAGACACAATCTGGAATTGACACTTTCTCGTGCCAACACAGAGCAGACTGCCACTTCTTCACCTTTAACCTCTCTTCAGCTGTCTGTCTCTGGGGCCACTGTATTGGTATGTGTAGATGACACTGCCTCTGCTGATACCAAAGCCGTGAGCACGCCCAAGCTGTTCACTGCAGCATCTCGGGTGATAAACTGGTTGTGTCATCTGGTTGTGCACTGCAACTTTTTCACTGCTAGTTTCATTGAAGAACAGAAATAAGAAAGCACCTTCTCCACGGCAGCACTGGGACATTTGTAGCTCTTCCCCAAAGAACAGCCTCAGGGCAGCCTTACCTCATTCCTAGATATAATCACAACAGCAAGTGTGTGATTCATGTGGAGAGCAAAGCCAACTCAGCCTGACTCCTCCTGCATGAAGAACTGACCCAGGATATTAGGCCTTCACCTTATGTTCTTATTTTAAGTAGTAGCAGAGAAATCCTTTCCTAATATAGACTGTCTGGGAAGGACCATAATTATTCATTGGCATGAGAAGTGTCTAAGTACCCGGATACAACCCCTCCTCCTAATGTGTGAAATATATCTGATGGTCTCAGAGACATGGGCACAAGGCAAAGACAAGATTTGGGATTCCCTGCTCTGAACTGTGCTCAGGCAGGGTCCTTCCTAAGAGCTAACCCTGCTGGTGGTGACTTTACTGCCATCAACAACCCAGATGCTCCAGGATATCAATGCTTAATAGCTATTGCAATAAGTGGAACATTTTGGGGGTCCCAATCCTGGATGTCCTTAGCGATACTACCTACTCCTCAGTAAATTTAGCATCTGGAGTTTGCCCCACGGAGCTTGTGTTGTTGCTCAGGTTGACTTCTCTTGGTGGCAGCTACAGCCAATGCTTTTATCCCACTGCTGGCAGCTGCCTGGGATGCCACCAGAGAAGTAACATCATCCCCTTGCAACACAAAGATGCTTGTACCTCCAGACAGATAGAAACAGGCATCTTTATCCAGTGCTAGAGTAGAACTTAGTAAGAAAGGATTGTTGATACAATCATATTTTTAAAGCTTCTTTTTCATACAGTTTTAATGCAAAGGTGCACAAGTGAAGAGGCAAAGAGACATTTAAAATTAAGGAGGATCTTGGAAATGAAGCCTTTTTTTACATTAACTTAGAATGCTGACAGACTTTAAGTGAAGCTGAGAAATACAGTGACGCTTTTGCTGCTAAGAAGAGCTACAAGAAAATGAAGTTCTTATTTCCTGAGCACAAGGATGATGCAGAGGCCCAGAGATGAGAGCTGTGCTAGAAAACCAAAAGACAAAGCAGACCAAAGAAAGGCAGAGAGACACACTTGCCAGATCCCTAGGCATCTCTCTGTGGCATTTTAAGAACTTTTTAAAGGACGTTTAAATAAGGAAACCCAACAGTGTTATTTTGTCGGAAATGACAGACGGAGAATTATCTGGAACCTGCAAACTAAACAAATTAATTTTCTGACCAAGTCCACCACCACAGTCAGCACAGAGAGACTGCTTAGTCCATAGAAATGGACTGGTTTATAAAAACCAAACAAACACAAAATCTCCTTGCAGTTTGCATGAAGATTGCAGAGATAAGGCTCTCTCAGAGTACAACAGGAAGCTCTGAGCTGGCAGCAGACCTTCTCCTATAAGGAATCTTGGAAGAGCTTTAAAGAGGCACAGTGTTGGGACAGAGCAGGGGAAATGAGTAACAAACAGGAACGCTGCACAAAAACAACTGCCTTCTGTGGGCTGTGACACTGGTTTTTCTCATGCAGCAAGGGGAGGCAAGGATGCTTCATTTTTAAACTTTCACCTTTGACGACAGCAGGCTAAGCGTCAATGTTATGTAGCAAACCATTGCATTTTACAGCAGTTCTGTCCTATTATTTGTCCTGTTTCTTTCCAAGAACCAATTATTATCTCTGAATTGACCTTACTGGGAAAGAGGTGATGGTTTTCCTACTAGATGTGCATGCATGTGCGTGTGTGTGTATACACACGTTTGCAGATTATGGGACTCTGTTTTCTTTAGGGTAAGCACAGAACTTTCCTGGTGACACTGGCAGGCACAAGTGCTTATGACCCATTAGGACAGAGACCCTAAGGAACATGTATTGAATATGCAGTCCAGCATTGTGACGTAAGTTGTGATGTTGTCTCTCTAATTGCAATATGATTGGTTGGGATGGAGAAAATATATCAGCTTACCTGGTGAGGGTAGTAAATTGTTTGTATGAGTAGAGATGGGAAGGAGAAAGCCTGGATTCACCACGTAGTCAGATGGATCAGTGCTTGTTAGCCACAGGTTTCTCATTTAATAATGGAATGCCTTGATTAAAAATGTGACCACCTGTTGGAATGAGATGTTATAGAGGTCTAGGGATGCATACTTGGAGTATTGGTCTGCACTGTTCTTTGTAGACAATGTTGTTTCCATTGCAAAGCATGTCCTTCCTTGTGAGCCAGCTGCCCGACATTGGGTGAGCTGCTGTAGCAGAGTCTCTCTGCTATCACTCAGATTTCAGCTGGAGGACACAAGTTCAAAATGGTCCAAAAAATGAGTCTCTGTGTCTTTTACTAGGAATAATGGGAAAATATCTTCCAGGCTGTCACCTTGATTACCCACCTAGTTACTCATGTTCTGAGGGCAGGAGGGAACTAGAGCAAACAGTGGGTAAGATACAGATACAGAGCAAAGAATGGGCAGCTTCATCTGCCTTCTATTCTCCCATGAAGTGCTTTGCTACAGGCATTTCTCATGCCTTTAGCAGAGAGGATAAATGACACCATTCTGCACAGCCACCAGCTGCTGATTCAAAGGTTTGAGAGTCAGGTTTATGAATTCCATCTGCCCTCTCTGCTTCCACGTCAGAAGTTATCATCACCACACCATTACCTGTACCTCCCTCTGCACGGGGAAACATCGTATCTTAGCTTAACCCACCCACTGACAGCCTAGGGATCTGGAGAGGAGTTATGGCAGTGTGCTAAGCACTGGGGTCTGCAGCAGAGGACCTGGAGAGTGAGGACAGCTAAAGCTTCCCTGGGCTGTAACTCCATGCCATGCACCAGCTCCGATCACAAAACCTATGCTTACTTCTGAAGCTGAAGCTTTAGGAGAGGAAAGCCTAGCTGTAGCTAGACTTTCCTGGCTTTCTAATGGCAACAGTAGTGATTAAACTTGAAAGAATGTCTAAAAATACATAGAAGTAATGAGTTTACATGGTGCACTTTAGTGCTGTGCATCCTTTTGTCTGAAAATGGGAAAAAACCTACAGGTGTTATTGTCTCATTCCATATCAGTTACAGCAGTTTGACATGAAGGCTTTGAGGAATGAAGCTGTGGAGCACAGGCAGCAGAGCTTGCTGAGGAAAACAAGGGAATTCAATGAACGGGAATTCAATGAACTGCAATTCCACAATTTTTCAAGACTAACACTTTTTAAAGATATTTACCCAAACTCCCTGTCTCTTTCCAGTGAAAGAAAACAACAATTTCACCTTAATAGTTTTTCTCACGGCCAGTATAAATCAGCATCTTTCCCTGACTGCACTAGGGGACAATATTTTACACCAGCCGTCACTTCGATTTCCAGAGTGGCTGGTGTGGGGTAATGAATTGCCATCTTCTAAGCACTGATGAATGTTTTGTAGCCACAAGAACATTTCTGAGTTAACTAAGTGACTAAAGACTGAATGAATGGAAGCAGTTTGGGTCAAATGAAATGTTCATTAGTGTCTCAGAGGAGACCATGTCATTTTTGGACCTCAGAGGAGCAGAATCCAGGGCATTTGTGTGTACCACTCGGCAAACTGTCAGCACAGCACACTAACAAATTCATATGAGCTGCCCTTACATGATCTATTAGGAGGCCAAGTGATTAATAGGTTCATCTGTTGAAACTGTTAGTTTCCTAAAAGCATGACTGAGTGGACTCATTGCTTACGGTACAAGAAGCCGTTATTAACATTCCAATAGCTGGTTTTCGTTAAAGACATCTGTGATTTAGAACTGTGAAAGCCTGTTTCGTTTTGCTTTTGTGTCATAAATAAACGAAACACTGCATTTGTATACCCATCACATGTTTCCTGTAAGGGGTTTGCTTTCAAAGCAGTCAAAGCAAAATACATTGCCGAGTGGCAAAGGCAGCTGATGGGGTACCACTTTGCAGCTCATGGGCTTTCATCTCCTGTAAGGACAATGTGACCTGGGGAGATTTGGAGTTTCTTCATGCGATGTTCCTTTTCCATGCCAAGATGCTACTCTGCTTTTATGTAACATGTGGACCCCAGGCACTTGGGAACTTGCTTTTTGGCAGCCATATTTCTAATCTACAGATGCTGGAGAAGAATTTCTCCCTCTCCACCCACAATGCCACGTATGTGCTTTGTGCTTGTATCTCCTTCTCCAGCTGTTGGGGAAAGCAAATCGGAACGGTAATTACCACTAAATTTTGCATCAACAAAAGAATTGATTTTTTGAAACTGTCAGCAGCCTAGGGAAGATTAGGAAATGACAAATGGTGCAAGGACACAGGATAGTGCAGTGGTTAAAGACCTATTTACCCCAGGCAACCGGATTTTGGCAAACTGATGAGTTGCCTAGGCTTGGGTCTAGAAAAGGGCTTGGGTCTAGAAAAGAGCTTGGGTCTGGAAAAGGACCTGGTACCTCAAGGCTGAATCATGTGCTGTAGAAATCCCACTCAGCCAATGCTGTAGCCATGCATCATGTCGCTCTGATGTTCTGAGGGCAATGTGCATTCTGATGTAATTGTAAAATGTGCAGTTGTCATACAAAGAGCACAAACTGCTCAAGTATCAGAGTCTAAACCCATCCGTCCCTCTTTCTACCCAGGAACACTAACGACTGGACTGCTGCCAAAGGCCCCTGTTGCCTGCTCTCTAGTGCTTAGTAGTTTGGTCCACAGGACCAGCTGGAGGAGGTTCTCTCTCTCCTGAACCTGCACCTCTCAGGCGAATGTCTCCCCTCCTGAGTGACAGAGTTTGGAGAGAAAGCACAGTCTTAAACTTTTAGGCTGAAGCTGTTTCCCTTGCAGGACTAGCCAGAGACTGTGATGAATAGCAGCATCACGCAGTAATTCAGGTTCTCCTTTTTCAGAGGAATGGGGCGTGGAAGGGTTTGGCTGCTGAATCCCCCTTCTCTCAGGAATCTGCAATTTTAGGCTGGAAGTACGTGTGATAGAGCAATAAACAACCAGAACAAGAAATATACCAGAAATAAACCCAGAACCAGGCCCCAGAACTTCACCCTGTGATCACAGAAGCTGGGAGATCCTCACAGAGGTCTTTGGATAGAACAGCTGCCTCCTGCTCAGGCTGAAGGAGTGAAACCCTCTCAAGTGTTCCCACAGAGGAGTCCTCACATGCTGGTTCTGGATGGGGGGAAATAGGAGAGCATTGGGGGACTATTTGTGGTTGAGAAAGGACTGGCATTTTACAAGAAATTGTGTCACCCTCCCCTGTGTTCAGGGAAACTCCTGCTTAGGGTAGGAGGTTGGACCCTCCAGGCTTTGTTATATCAGGGCCTCCATCTACACACTTTGAGCATATACAAACTGCACAGAAGAACGTTGATCCATCGCTTGGGTCAAAAGGGGAACAGCAGTAGCAGACAGGATAAATTTCTTGCAACATTGGGCAGGACATGGATGGGAAGCTGTTCTCATGGTATGGGAAGATGTTTTTACTGAAATAGATGAGACTGCTTTGAATTTTCAATTACCAGAAAACTGGTACTTGAACTGGTAAATTACCAGAAATCTGGTTAGCTCAGCAGATGGGATGTCTCACTTCATACTCACTTTTGTTATGTCCATATTCAGACCCCACTTAGTCCTCTTTTTGTGAATCATGTTTGTAAACTGTACGGTGCAGCTATTCAGATATTGGGCAAGGTTCTGCCAGCTTCTGTATGCTGGAAGCCTGGAAGCTATTAAAACAATCTGAAATGTCCAAGAAGGAATTATTTTATAACCTGCAAATCCTACTGGTATTTTCCAGTCTCATCTGCCATAACTTTCCTTGGGGGAAGTTATAGATTATGGACTAAAATGTTCACAATGATCATGTATCCTAGCTAGAAGGTGTTGCAGCATGTTTTCATTACTGTTATTCTGAGTTAGGAGATGTCTACGCAGCTCTCTCCAAACACACATGAGCCATTTCCTTCCGTGCTTTCGGCTGACTGAAAACTGTGTAAATGTGACAAATATGACATCAGGGCTTCCAGAGCGGAGGAGAGCCTCAATTCAGGTTTGGCAATCCTACTCCATCCTCATGACTGCACTAGCCAGATTCCTGCTCTCAACACTCACATCATGGAGGGAACAAAGAGTCTGTGGCTGCTTACAAAGGACTTCCTCACCTCATGATGGTCTCATCTGACATCCTTCTCATGGATCAACTCTGGCCCATGGGAAGCATGGTGATGAAGCATGCACTCTACAAACTAATCAGCTACTGTTTAAATTGCAAGGGCCTGATTCTTTTCTTACTCACAGCAGATGGAGGAGAAAACACACCAGTCAAGGATTCAAAGTAAACGGAGCTGGCAGTGCTTTCCTGAGGCAGCAGACAGCTTGAAACAATGGCTCTGAGAAGCGCGTCCTGCCTTCATTCATCGCACTAGGAGACCTGCCACCAAGTCCCATGGAAACAATGTGAACAGCCATATTCAGGGTTTCACTGCTGATTATTTTAGCAGACAGGATGGGGACAGGGTAGGAATGAAACCCATATGGGAAGTGGGAATTGCATGGTAGGAAGTAAGGAGACAACACAGAAAAAAATCAGGGAAGGGGGAAAGAAACAAAGACAGGAGGGGGTGAAAGAATAAACCCTCAAGGGCAGACATGATGGTGATAATAAGGTACTTGGTCTTTATCTCCAAGTGACACTGGAGCCAGTACGGCAGGAACAGAGCTAACAGGATGAAGATAACTGGGCCATTTCTTCCTCATTGCATGTTTCACTTGTCTGCTGTGTCCATATCATTTGGGGAGAATTGTTCTCTGGCTGGAGGACGCAAACTACCCTTTCAGCATATACCAGTCCGTGAGCCGTGAGAAAACATCTCCTTTCAGCCAGGCTCAGATTATGCACCTAGTGTGGGCCAGGATGGGAGGAATCATCTCCTGGAGGTGTCCATCCTCCTCCATCCCTCTGCAGGGAGACAGAGCTGTTCTCAGGGGAGGTGAATGCCACCCCAAGGATGGGTGGAAAGGAGTGTGTGTGCTAGATGTGCCTGTGCTGCTCAGCGGTGTGTCAGTCCCTGCTCTGCTAAACTTAATGGTGAGCCACCTTCCTTCCAGGTGTCAGATGCTTAGGACAGGCAACAGGTCTGTGTTTCTTTCTTCCAAGAGGCAGCAAATTACAGCTCTAGGAAAGCCACATGGTACATCTGTACTAGTAAATTAAATGAACCTGGGGCTTTTCTCAGGCACTGAGGCCAGCTAGCATTGAGCCACTCATGTCTATATTGGTTGTGCTAATTCCTATACCATGTCTGGAGCTGCTGCACAGGATGAAACTGTGCAAGAGACACTTCTGTTTGACAGAGTAGGCAATATACCCAGTGCCTGACAGTATTCAATTTAGTGGTATAGAGGAGCCTAGATCCTAGATTACCCTAGTCATATCACTGTCTCACACGTCTCATGTACTGCCCTGCCCTGCCATTCCCAAAGCACCTCTGGCTGCTGCCCCAGCTACTGACCCTGGAGCAAAGCAAGAACTGTGTTAAGGAAACTTTCCTGTCTGACCATCCAGGTGCCACTCTGACCGTCACACTCACACCATCTGAGCTGGGACTGAGGCCTCTTTGCAGCTACACCCCCCACACTCACACAGTCAGACCAGGTTTCCTTACCAGCTTGGCCCCAGGTCTCCCATAGCAGAGTCTCAGACGTCAGGATCCATAAATAATTTAATCAAGGTGCAACAACAAAATAACAACTTGAGCTGAGTGCCTCCAAGGAGGGACCCAAAAAAAAAAAAAAAAGGAAATCTTCAGCTTTTATACCCTTACAGCCTAAGTGTGCCATAGTTGGGAATCATCGGCTCCTGCTGTGTCACTGAGTGTCCGGTCACTTGTCCTTCAGCTGCACACTGAGCTACCAGCACCAAATGTATTCCTCAGTAAGTGGAAACTTCTTGGCACAATCCAAGGGGATTCAGCAACATTTCTTCATAAAGCCCTTGCTTGTGTCTCATGAGCTCTGAAAGTAGAAGGGCTTGCTAAGCTTTGCAGGATGAGTGACTCTAGTTGTTCCTGTCAAGAAAAAGAAAGGAGAACTCCAGGTTTGTGTCAGAAGTGGTTGGGATTGAGGGCCACCTGCTACCGCACAGTGGGGAAGCATCCTTAGCACTGTAAGCAGGATGTTTACTACCAGGGATTCACAGAAATTATCAGAAAGGGTTGTGATAAGTGGATCAGATACATTTTACAACCCTTGAGGGCCTTTTCCTAATGTGCTGTGTGATTTATCAACCTGTTATTGTCCTCTAGTGCTTTCCACATATTGATGGCACTGACCTTGAAAAGCCTATGGCCTAATAAGTGAATGATATTATTGTGTGTGGAAAGACAACAGAATTCTAGGTCACAGACTGGAGGTGGACATGTGAATGTGGAAACCAAACAAGCTGGAGACTATTTCCAAGTGCCAGTTTGTGCAGGCCAAGTTCTCAGAAGGATTCATGAAGTGATATCCACATCCTGGCACTGCTGTCACTGCAAGCCGAGAGAAGTAACTGACTTGCCTGCTTGTCTGAGCCATGCACAGCCGAGCTGCTGAGGATCCTGCAGCACAGTGCAAGCTCTATCCAGTTAAATCACACTGGGGTCGTGAAAAACATGGTGCTATTGTCCCTGTTTTATAGAGAGGGAAATGGGAAGGATGCTTAATAAAGTTGTATAAGATTGTAGAGCATACGAATGGCAGAAGGAAACACAGCAATCCCTCAAGCCTCTGTTCTTGCCATTTCAGATGGGATTCTCCAACCTGGGAGATTTGGGAGAGGTTCCCACTGTACTAGAGGCATTGTCCTGGAATCATGTTCCTCCTTATGGAGATACTCCTTCATTTCTTATAACTATTGCAATAAATACTGACCCAAGGGGTCACTTCCCCTCCTGCTCACAACTCAGGATATTTCTTTATACAGGAGAATATGACTTGAAAGTGTTTAATGTGCCAATCGGGCTGCAGCTGCTGGGTGAAATGCAAGCAAGGGTCAGGTCAGCAGGCAGTTTTCCATGTGCTTCCAACAGGACATCCAGTCTACACATCCTTCAAATTAAGGCTAAATATAGACTAGGTTCATCAAATACAGAAGCTGCTAGGTAGAGAGAAATGCACCCTGGACTCCTGCAACTAAAAAAATCCCCTTCAGATCTGAGGAGCCTATAGATATTTTATGTTGCCTAAACATGGGGAATGTTGAAGCTGAGATGCCTAACAGGTCAGGAATTAAAATAATACTCAGCTCTGATCTTTGCTCTAAACACACTGCAGAGTAAACCCTGACCCAATCCCAGTTTCAGGCAAGTCATGTCCCATCACAGCTGCACAAACCTACTTTCTTTTTGTCATTAGAGGGGCTCCCTGACTGCATTTCTGATCTGTTTTCAACTACAGTAAAAGAGGCAGCGAAGAAGATCTGCTTTTCTCACTCACCAGATGAAGGTTTGCTGATAAAGCAAACATTAATGAGAGTCAAGGGATGGTAAATGAGTGTTAGTGAGGAGACTGACCTGAGAACCAGCCTTGCACAGGAAGGTGCATTCTCCCTCGCAGAAAACAGAGCACTAGCTGCAGCAGCATGGTTTTTGCAGCCCACAAAATGACCAACAAGAAGGGGATGGATGAAACTTCCCTGTGTGGAGAGGTCAGGGCCTGGCCCATTTGGGAGAGCATAAACCTGGGACATAAATCAGGTTGGAACAGTCACTGGTCTCATCTTAAGAACAGACGTCTGAGAGATGCAGCCTTTTTTTCCACTTGGGAAGCTGGTAGGATGCTGCAACATCTGAGGAGCTCGTTGGGGTTGGGGACGGGAAATGCCTGTGTAGTCCCAGAGCTGGGGTCAGCAGTGGGTATGTGGCTGTTACCATGCACTGCAGGGACAGCCAGGGTACTGCCATAGGTCTTGGTGCAACCGGGGGAGGCCTCTGTGAGCTAAATACAGCCTTTGCCCCCAGTCTGCACCTCTTGTGGGGGGAACCTTAGATCTCCTCAGCCACACCAAGGCAGCAGCTCGGGGTGGGGCAGGGCCTGCAGTGGATTTAAGGGCACTGGGGTGACAGCCCAACGAGCCGCCGGGAACTGAGCTTGGGCTACTGCTCCTTTATCCAGCCAGGGCGTTGTTGTCCTGGGCTCCTGCAGGCACAGCAGAGGTCTCTGCCTGTGCTTCTCCCAGGGGGTTTATCGTGTCCCCAGTGGCTGGCACACCGCAAGGGCCCGGTGGGCCGGAGGAAGCCGCGACCGGACGGCCGCTAGGGGGGTACCGAGGGCCGGGCCGGGCCGGGCCGGCGGCGCTCGGGGGCGGCGGGCGCTCCCCGCCTAGGACCGTGTGGCGGGGCTCAGGTGCACGGAGCCTCCCGCAGCTGTGCCGGGCCGGGCCCGGCGGGTGGGGTGGCGGGTGCTCCTCACCAGGTGTCCCGGGCATGAGGAAGGACGGGACCAAGCGCGGCGGAGCGGTACCATCAGCCTTCGTTTCCTCAGGAAACGGCTGGGACCCGTGAGCAGCCCACAGCCAAAATCTGCTTCAGATTTAAACCTTGCCCTAGGAAACGTTGCCTGGGATTCCCTGGCACCTCCGTAGGGAGCCGGGAACTCACGTAGGCAGCCGCTGGCGGAGAAGCCGCTGGCCTGGACTGCCCTGGGGGTGCCGGTGTGGGCCCGCGGGCCCGCGCTGGGCTCTGCGCTGCGGCCCGCTGTGCGCTCCGCGTAAGCTGCAGCCTCGGTATCTGCGAGGGGGTGAAAACACCCGAGCAGAGTGGGTTTGCCTGGAAAGTCCCCGGCATTTGGAGGGGAGACGGTCCTGTCTGTTCCCTCCTGAACTCTCGGGGCACTTCTGGCTGACGTTTGGGAAGCACAGAACAGAATCCCTCCCAGCGTGAAAATGCAGGGGAAGTCATCAGAAACCAGTGTAGTTGTGTCTTTCTTGCAAAACGTTAACCGCTGAAACGCTCGTCTGCCAAAGAGATCAAAACTGATAAATCAGGAAGTTTTCGGTTTGGCAAAGGCAACTTTGCTGAAGCCACCAGCAGCCTGATACTGCAGATCTGCTCTGTGGACAGCACATGTGCCCCATGCAGAATCCATATGTACACACTTTGTGAGGGTTGGCTTAATGCAAGTGAACCTGAACCCAGGCAGAACACCCATATGGTACCTTTCCCCAAGGTTTACTGCCAGGACATGGTTCCTGAGCTTCCTTTACATGGAGACTAACAAATTCCATCTATGTCAGGTGGTCACAAGCTTATAGAAATCAATCTGAAGTAGCAATTCCCAAGAAGAAGTGTCTATTTTTACAGTGGTGATGTGGATATGGTGATCCTGCTTTTTCTGGCAACTCTGGAGAAATTCCTCTCACCAGCATTGTCCACCTGTGTGCGACAATAATAGCTGGTGACTCAGGATGATGGGCTTTGTGACACTTCCATCTGTCTCCCAGTTGAGTCACTGGCCGGGATGGGATAGGCCCAGCTGGGAAAGCAGTGTGCAGGATGTGTCTCAAGTATGCAGCCAAAGTGGGCAGGTCCTTTTCATAAGCCTGCCTGTGGGACCGTAGGTAAATAAGGATGGTTCATCCAAGCCAGACTAAGTACATGGCCTCCGAAGGGCTTTGTTTTCTCCCTCTGTCCCTTATACCCTCTCACTGGCTGTGGAGAAGTGCAGCAGCATCTCCTGGCTCCTTGGGGAGAAGAAGGGCCAGGGAGCATCAGCTAAGGCATGAAGCACAGCTGCAAGGCACCATGTCTCCCTGTCCTCCAGCTCTGCACTTCAGCCTGTGGAGGGCAGAGGCACAGAGCCTGCTGCATGGGGCAGTGGACGGCTACACTCAGGAAATCGTGTTTACTAACACCTTGATCAGCCCACAGCCCTCCACCTGCTCCAGGAATAGTTGTAATTAGATAACAGCATTGGAGTGTTTGCATGTCATACTTACCTGATACTCATTTTTCAGGAAAAGTCCTAGAGTAAATTTTTATTTGTTCACTTATTTCACACTCGTCCCTGTTCAGGCATTATTTTGGGGCTGCATTAAGGGTGTATACTTTCCCTAATATTTGTCATAATGCATTTGGAGTTCTTTTATGGTTTTTTTAACTTCAAAATTTTATCATTTCTAACGTGTTATTGAGGGTGTTTTCTGCAGTTCTTTCATGCATTTTCTCTTTGGTCTCATATTGTGTAACTTCACTCTAACTTTGCTTTTTCATCTAGAAATTATACAGTGGAAAAAATGCACTTCAGCATAACGTTATGCAAGTGTTACAATTAATTCAAACATTTCTTCCATGAAGCAAAACAGAAATTCTTTTAAGTATGTAGAAACTGAAGGCTCAAGTCTGCTTTTACTTATTCTGACATCAGTCAGAAATGACACCAACAAGTTTCATCTGGGTGGAGTTAGCAGCGGAGAACTAGTCCTGGATTTTCAAAGTATTGATCCTTCAGAATCTGTCCTCAGATAACCCTGGCTCTAGCATACTCAGGAAGTCAGCAGTGGGGGCAATAAAGAGCTGGAAGAGGGAGGGCTATGGAATGAACCTCCCAGGTACCATAACGCCATGGCAAGATGAGTATCTAGGAGAAGTTGCGCACCGGAGCAACCCCAGTAGCACCACCACGTGATGCAGACCTGCCAGCAACAGTGGTGGGCTGGCTTGGCCAGCAGTAGCAGGCGAGCTGGAGCAACACGGAGCTCAGCATGAACTAAGCTCCTGTGGGCTTTTCCAGCTTTTGAGCTGGCTTTTTCAGGCCATGCCAAGCTCCACGTTGTTGCAGCTTGCTTGCTCCGAATACCACACTCCTACAAGTAACAAAAGCAGAGCCGTTGCTGTCACGACTGCAGCCCTGTTGCAGCCATACCTAAACACAGACTCGTGCAGCCCCCAGCCCGTACTGCATTGCACTGACATGAGCCTGGCAGCGCTTCAGTTAGGTAAAGCTTCTCTGACTTAGCTCGCACACTGTGGGACTTAGGGTTCAAATGTTGGGACTGCTGTCTTGCTCATTCAGCCTCTTGGAAATGGCATCAGTCATTAAGGCCCAGCAACAGGAAGAGATGAGACAACTGAGCTGAGGGTGGCATGAGCTGGGCCATCATGGAGCCCCTCTACCTCTTTGCAGGAAGTAAAAACCAGCTCAGTTTATTAGATGCAGGAAATGATGGGGAACCTATTAAGGTTCCTCAAGCAAATAACATTATTTTTCTGCCTTTTTCTCCCCTTGTATATGTGGTTATTCTTTTAAACAACTGGTTTCCATTCTGGTTTAATTTGCATTTTAGGCTGCATTTTGGGATCAATTTTTATTTTGTTTGGATCTGACACAAATGTCTGATTCCAAGTGCCTCTGAGGTTAAGAACATGAGGCAGCTCGCATTTTATCTGAGTGGTTTGGGCTGAACTGAAATATAAACTTTGGACAGGACAGTTTACTTCCCAGATGTTTCTGTCCATATTTTTTCAGATTGTCCCACTTCCCAAAAGTAACTGGGGGATAGTCTCAGTGTGGCAATGTGGCCAGGAATTTTGCTGTAATCCCTTGCATATGAAAAAGGCAGAAGGTGCCCTTCCATCATTCTTTATCAATCAAAACCCAGTCTCTGTGCAATATCTATCCTAATCGCTCATAACTAGCATAGTGCAAGCAAGGATCAGCTCTTTGCTTGTAGGATCAAGGTGTTTATATTTTTTTTGTGGTTGTGGCAGGAGAGGCTGGCTACCTACACTGCAACATCCCCTCTCTCCACACTACCAAATAGTTGCCTGTGCTTCTCAGGGCAATCCAAGAAAAAAAGTCCCTTTTTCTCACAGAATTTTCCTTGAAGTTAAAAGGGACATATTTTGGGTTGTCCTTCTGGCAGAGCTGTGCTTCAGCAATGTGGGACCCCAAGTAAGAGTTTGAGGTAAGCTTTAAAACATCTTTTCTAGAGCAGATTTCTTGTTTCTTTCCCCATGCCCTGGCCCCAGTTGTGAACAGTCTTGCAGGTGCTCGCGCCCAGGGCCAGCTCAGCCCTTTATGCACTTTCCAGGAGCAAATTACAGCCGAGGCCTCTGCAAGTGGAGAGGGACTCATCAGCTATGCCACAGTTATGAGCAGAAGAGAAGATGGATTTGGGGGCAGTACCCTGGGCATTTTGAAGAAGCAGCAGGTAAACTTGGTGGCTTTCCTTTGCCAAGATGCAGTTTGTCAGGTCTCCAGGAAGGACTGAGCAGGAGTCTAGGGAGGATTAGAAAGGTTCAGGTGTTGCAAGTGGAACAAAGGTCACAAATCCAAAGCAAAGGTTGGGATGGGAGTGCATCTTTGAAACCCCAGCATAACATCACCTGATTTCATGATGATGAGCACAAAGGTCACCAGGAAATGTTTGTGCCACCTTTCGGAGGACACCACAGCTCCTGCCCTTTTGCATTGACAGTCATACCTGAGGCTCAAATACACTGGTGAGATGCAGGCAGCGGAGGTACAATCTTCACTGACTGAACCTCCTTACAGGAAATAAGTGTTTTTCCTTCAAATGCTCAGGCCATTTTTCCTTCCTTTTTTACAGAAATGGTGTTAAAGTGCAGTTTTCCTCTGCAAAGTGCTTTTGCATAAATAGGACTTGCCCAATCTGATCCTTCTGTGCATTCAGAGTCAGATCAGCTGATTTCAGTAGCCAAAACCAGTAAAAGTGCTTTTTTACACCTTTAGTCATTGCACAAATAATCAAGTGAAGCTTGTGCTCTTTTTTTTTCCCCCTGGACATTATCAACAGATTCAGGCATGACATGAACTTTGAACAGATGGCATCTAACGTGAGAAGAGGCCAGTCCCTGCCTCCCTCAAGCCAACTTGTTCAATTTCTTGAGGCGTGGTGTGGTAAGGAGTTGGACTTCGTCTGGATCCCAGCTCTGCTGCTGAGCCCAGTGAATGCAGTAATGCTGCTTGGCAAATTGAGGGTGAGCAGCCTTCAAATTGTCAGCTGCTTAGACTGGGGAGCCAATTATTCAAAACTGGGGAGTAGGAAGAGAAGATGAAAGGGGGTGTTTGTACTGCTGGCCCCAAGCCAAAATGCAGGTGCCGAATTTAGGAGCATGGTCTCCTTCACCTCTCCCTGGGCTCAGCGGAGGAGCGTGCTCATACAGCGTGGGACCCAGGGGTGCTCCCCGTGCAGATGGGCATGTTTGTGTTTGTCACCTCCGTGTCAGGATGAGCCGGAGGCATGCTCCACTCCCCTCCCCCTCCGCTTGTATCCTGTTTTCCCTGTGAAGGAAATCTGGGCAAGCAGGGCCGGAAGAGCACAGGGGGATCCCAGCAGCCACGGCAGGGCTCAGGCCATGGAGGCAGGGTGGGCTGCTGCACACCTGCCCCACAAAGCAGGTGTGGCCCAGGGGGCTTTTGGCTGCCCATGGCCCTGCTACCTCAGAGCAAGATCCCCCAGCCAGGGAACACCCACCTTTAGGCAGCTTCATCCCCAGGGAAGCAGAGTGCAGGGGAGCGTGGGTACACCAAGGAGGACTGTGGCACGTGACACAGGCAGGAGAAGACCCAAAGAGCAGACACTGCCCCAGCCAGGTGAGCTTTCCTTGACCTAGTACCTTCCTAGTACCTAGTACAAGGTATTGCCTTCCAACCAGCACTTCCCAACTCTGTGTGGCCATAAAGTGATAAATACTGGTGCAGTGAGGTCACCAGCTCCCTGAATAGCAAGAAGAATTTGCAGAAATGAACACTGTTGTGATGAGGGAAAAGATAACAGATTAACCAGCTGAGTGCTACTCAGACATGGGATGAGGTGACAGAACATGTTGGCTAGGTGGTGACAGCAAATGCTGACTTCCAACATAGAATAGGGCAAGGAGGACCCATCCAAGAGGCAAAAGGAAGCAGCACAGGTGAGCCTGTGAGAAGCTGTTCCAGACACTGTGCTGTACAGGCATCAAAGGACTTGGAAAGATGCAAAGCAGAGGAAGTCTTCAAAAGGGGCAAGGGAGATGATGAAACCGTGGGGGAAAGCTCAAATGGTGGCTGGGGTCTTTCATAAACTGGTTATTGAAGAAGCCTGTCTGATGACCCCTGAAGTTTGGCAGGGTCTCAGGCTGCTGTTGGGAGTCATGGCAGATGGAGGGATGTGGTACTTTCACCATTAATCTCTTGTGTGTGAGAGGAGAGGCTGCCTGAGAGGAGAGTAGATGAATACATCCAGCCTGATGAAGACCTAGACAAGGTCCTTTCAGAATTGACAGGAAAACCCATAGTGAGGGAGGGATATTAATAGAAACATCCAGCTCACCACCTTTTGAGATTTTATTTTATTTTTAATTTATCAGTTCATGTACACAGCTCAGATCCTCAGCTGCTGTGAACGGGTGAGCCATGAGCCACTACCAAATCACAAGAGGCGGATACACTGTGTATAAGTTAGCTAAATAAGTTCATGGCAGTGAGACACCGGTTCCGGAAGTCGTCACAGATAGATTTAGCTGCAAGCCAAGGAGATCAAGCCATTCATTTCAGAAGGATGACATCTTGAGCACAGGTTGGGGTTGCTTGGGGTTGTGTTTGATTTCCAGAGGTGGTACAAGCAATACGTTAATTTATTTGGTACTTCAGCCTGATGGAATATCCATAATAGCTGTACTCCCTGCCCCCAGCAGCTCTGCCTGAGTCCACATAGAAACAGGTCTGGGATGCTGTACGCCGATGAGGGTTTGCAGGAAGAGGGCTCTTCCACACAGGAAGGATATTTTTATAAACGGGAAGTGTATTCTCCTACCAGATTTACTTCAGTGTCCAGTCCTGGTTTACGTGGAACTGTCTCATCAAGGAGAAGAAAACAAGAAGTTCATTCACAGGATGGCAGAACAAGTTAGCACAGGATAGAAGAATGCACATCAGCCTGTTTCTATTCTCAGTACTGATTTCAGAGGGGGCGTTAGTCCACCAAGTTTGGTGAATTGAATTAAGCTACATTTGGTAATAAAAAATCAGAAGGATGCCACAGTATTTAAAAGAAATGGCAATAATAGTAGTGACAGAATAATGCTCATTGACTTCCATGACACCCCTGGTGAGTAGTGCTATGTATCTGCATAAATTTGCAGGACTGAGGCCAAAAGAGTAACAACCAATGAATGAGTGTGTTCATCCCTAGCCATGATGTTGTCTCTTCCTCTCCTACTCTGTCATTGCCTCAAAAATTTCTGCCTTACTCAGCTGATAGATAAGTTAACCTGATTCTTTTACCTTTATTTTTGAAAGTGCATTCTTTGGATGCACAATGCAATGGAGTAAGAATCTAAATCAGAGATAATTCAGCCCCTGATTCAGTTGTGCATGGCATCAGCCAGTGGTATACAAACGGCTCTATAACAGCACACAGTGGCAGCAGCAGCCACAGCTGCAGGCTGTGCCTGTGCTTTCACTCTCCTCTGCTAATCTCAGGGTGAGCACTCCCACACAGCCCTTACTGCTGATCAGCAGCCCTTGCTCCTGTGCAGAACATTAGTTCTTGTGATGACCCTTCTGTGCTCCACACATACTCAGCAAAGCTCAGCCAGCCTGAGACCAGCAAGACACTTCCATGACATTTAGAGCATTAGTGGATATGGGAAGAGCAACTAATGTAATCTACTTGGATTTATGCAAAGGATTTCACACTGTCAAGGGGGTGTACAACAAAGCTGGAGAGGGTCTTTTTTACAAAGGCAGGTAGTGATAGGACAAGGGGTAATGGCTTTAAACTGAAAGAAGACAAGTTTAGATTAGATATAAGAAAGAAATTTTTCACTATGAGGGTGGTGAGACACATGGAACTGGTTGCCCAGAGAAGGTGTGGATGCCCTATCCCTGGAAGTGTTCAAGGCCGGGGTGGATGGGGCTTTGAACCAACCTGGTCTATTGGAAGGTGTCTCTGCCCATGGCAGGGTGATTGGGTCTAGATGATCTTTAAGGTCCCTCCCAACACAAATCTTCATATGATTCTGTGAGTGGGCCCAAGGGAGAAATACAGGGAGGAGCTGAGATATATGGTAGGAAGTGTGGAGAGTGGAAATTATGAGCACAAGGTGTGGAAAGATGGTGCAGGAATGGAGAAGGTAAGGATGCTTCTCTGGAGAACTGGAGTGCAGGGAGGGTTGGAGAGGACCAGAGGGTCAGGCCATCCATGAGAGCATAGCAGAGAAGCATGCAAGATGTACAGGGGAATACAGCTGCTCTTCTCCTGGGCTGACTTTATCACTATTTCCAAGCTTTGAGGTGCATGTAAAAGAAGGATGGTTGCAATCACACCCTCCTCAGCATGTCTGTAGCCTGGCAGACAACAGGGGCTGATGCAGATGCAACCCAAGTGGGGACATTACCTGTCATGGCTCCTGACCTTGATGATACCACATGCAAGTAGAGGAACTTGAGTTGAACCATCACTGTGTATTTCAAACAAGCCTTACAAAGAGTCCTGCAGCACTTCTGTGATGTTCCTGCCCTCATCCACCCTCCCACTGCACAGGGCAGGTATAAAAGTGTGAATTATCAATCCTGGGGTCAGTTTGTTCAGGTGAAAAACTCAGGAGAAGGAGCTACAGCTGTAAATAGGTGGCCACTGGTCATGGATGAGTCTCAGGATGTGTCCACCCATCTGGTATTGCTTTAAACTACTTTTCCTGGGTGCTGCCAGCAGTGGGGCAGGAGCTCAATCCAAATGTCCTCTACCACAGAGGAAGCTGAGTTGGACCCAGATTTGAAATCACTCAAGGCTTTTTCTGTAAACTAGACCAAATCAGATGAGCAGGTCTTAATAATCCTTTTCCTTTTGCATTCAAAGATGACCAAGGTAAATCTTGATTGTGCTTTGTCACTCTGTCCCCATCTTCCAGCCTAACAAACCTGATCTATATAATGATGTAGGAATGTGCAGGAATGTAACACAATGTTTGTTGGTACATGTGTCTCTGCACTTACACAGGAATCATACATACACAGCTTTCCTGCCTGGCAGTGTCAGAAGTGCACTGTCAATACTTTTTCTAAATAGAAATCCCTGAGAAAGGTTGATCATTTCGCTGCTGGAACATGTCTTTCCAGTGAAACGGCAAGTGAAATCCAGATGTGACTGGAACGTGAAACAGCTCTAATCTGTGCCATGATGGTAGTATCTTCCTTGAGCCATTTCTCAGGGCTGCTGGTGCCTTCTTCCTTCCAGACTTTGCCCAGCCACCTCCAGCCCTACAAGAAGAACCTGTGGTCTCCGGGCCATGAACCTTGCCAAGGATGTCTAGTTTGCTCTGCCAAGACTGTTGGAAGTTTCAGCCATTTTTGTCAGGCTATTTTCTTTTTATCTGCTTATGTCTAGACCAGTTTATGACTAGAAAACTTTGGTGGAAAGAACTACACATTTCTTACATAGTTCTCCTGACTTCTCAGAATTTGAAGCCATTTTCCAGAGACCTAATAGCGTTAGAAATCAAAGCGCATCTGCTACCTTCAGATTGAAACAGCAAATTAGTTTCTTCAGTTCAGATCTCCTGATCAGATCCTGTCTGGTTTGTCAGCACACTTCCAAGCCTTACATTAGACAAAATTCTTTGTGTGTTTGGGCTGTATCTTCAGGCTTTTCAAAATCAGCAAAGTTCATGGGGCGCTGCTGGATTATACTTGTCAGAAACACAAGGACTTTAGCTTGCTTCTGTCAGCAGAGCTGCAAAGAAAGTCTCAGACCTTGGAATCTGTGGATTTTGAAAAGCATCAAAATACCCTAAAAATGAAAGCTGAGAGATTATGCACTGAGATTTTGTTCACATATTTCCATACACATCCCCACCAAGCATATTAATTCTGGGATGCATTCTGTCCTTATTAATACCTATGTAGCCTAGTGACTGTCTGCTGAAGTGGGCTAGCAACAGATATTGATCTATGGTGTAGCAGAGTGCAGTGAGAGTTGTTCTGATTTTATGCTGATGTGACAGAGCTGAGTGTGGTTCTTCAGGACGCCAGGTGTTGCTGAAGTAATGTGCAGAACACCTGAGAGAGCTCTTTGGAGGAACTGGTAGCCCAAGGTGGATTTAGGAAAGAGCACATCAGTGCAGTGCTTTCACTGCCTGCATCTGACTCCAGGGTTTTTGATTTAGCAGATGTGTGCTACACACATGACATGCTGAACAAGACATTTCTTACTACAGCAATGGTGTCTTACTTGTACCAAACACCAAACCTAAGGGCACAACACCAAAGACACATGATAACACCAAGGACTGTAAGACCCAGGAGGGAAGCAATGTTACGAAATTAAGGGAGCAGCTCAGAACACTGGATATCAAGGGTGCTTGGCCACAGGGCTCTTCCTTCCTCAGTATGCGACGTGCCATCCCAGAACTGAAGGTACTGAACAGGTTGACAGCCAGGTTGACAGCCAGAGGCCCAAAAGCTTGGGGAAGAACAGTCTGATGCCGCAGTCTGCCCCAACCAAGCTGGTCTTTCCCCAGACTAGATCTCACGGAAAACACAAATCTGCTCCCTTCAGCCATTGGACTTTCCTCTCCCTGTTTCACTTCTGTGTCATAACAGCGTTCAGTGGCTCCTAGACCCATGCCTGGGGCAAAACCCAGTGGTACCGACCACATCTCTCTCTTTCGCTTTCCTGTTACTAGCCATGCCCAATCCTTCCCTCATCATACCAGAGCCAATCTGCATGGAGCTTGATATCCCAGTATTGCACCAGCGGGCGTGGGAAGAGATAACTGGAGGCGCATATGCCCAGGATATACCTCAGGTACAGCTATTTCAGTAAAGAGACAGATTAGATTTAAAGGTACAATGCCCTCTCCCCACATGCAGCATGCATGATGCATAGCCCAGATTGCATCAGCCATTGCCAAGAGGTGGTACAGGGCATTTGCAGCTCTGCTTCTGCCCTGAAATGCTCTTCTAGAGAGTGTTTTCCATATCCAAGGCTTTTATCTCTACAGTCCTCAAAACCTAGTGAACTGTGGGTCTATACGCTGGAATCTTATCTATAAAAGTTGGTGGTCACTGATAATTCAACCTCCTCTTCTTTAGCTGGCATTTGTCCTTAAATAAACAGTGTGTTTCCTCTTTCTCTCAATTAAATTGTGCAAATCAAGAGCAATTCCGGTTCAGTGTCAGCTTAAAACAGAAACCAAAGGCCAGGAATAATTTTTATTTGTAAGGAGAAGTTCATGGAGGAGCAAGGTGCCAGATCAGCAGCCCAGGAGACTGCAGGATTTACTATAAAATGACCTAATTCCCAGCAAAGTCCCTGTGCCTTGTGTTTCCTATTGAATGGCCCTGCACCTCCCAAAGGCTCCCTGCCAATAGGAAACACTAATCTCCTGCACGTAGGTAGGATTTCAGGCACAAGTGGTGCTGCAAAGCTTTCCAGAACAGGTGCACAGGGGGAGCTTAGCCATCGCCTCGACTGGGGGAGAGGTCAGTCCACCCAAGCCCACCAGGTATCCATGCTCTCTGCCACCGTCAGGGCCGTGGCCATCCCTCCAGCAAAGACTGGACCAAAGTTACCAAGTCCCTTCCTCAGCTGTCCCCAAAAAGGGAAATGAAAAGAGAAAATAACAACAACAAAGGATGTAGCTGATTCTCTGCACTTATTATTAGCGGAGGAAGGGCTGGGATTAATCACCCCCACAGAAGCAGCTGTAAAGGATGGAAGTAGTTGATCAAAGTGGACTTTGTTATTCCTGATGCATCATTTTGCTGAGCAGTGAGTACTACTGTGAGGCACTAGAGCTTCAAAAAGACTTTAATGACTCCAAGGCTTGAACCAAGGACACTGCTGGAACTAATTGAGAAGGAAATCCAGGGCAAGGTGGAAATGGTGGAAATGAGTGCTTTGGTCCGAGAAATTTTTCCACATCTTTCATTTCCTAATTCCATACCTTTGAGGTAATAAAATTTGTAACAGTGGGAAAAAAAATAGTGGGACAATGGGAAATGTTCCTTTGTGGGACAGGGCTACGTGTGGCTTGGCTACATCTGATTGCTGCACTGCTGCCTGAGGGAAACAGAGAGCACAAGGATCCATGCCATTTCACACTCCTGAGGTATGACAAAACTGTGGTCCCTCTGCCTCCTCCCATCCCCGAAAAACCCCTCCTATTGCCGGGCAGTAAGTAAGCACCTCTGAGACACGGGCTGCCTCCCTTTCCTCCTCACTGGACAAACAGATGTACAAGAAGCACCTTCTGCATCCTTGTAGTGTGTAGCCTTGGCACGGTCCCTCTGTTAGCTGTGGGGACAACAAGCCACCCTGTGCTGCTGCTGGGGACTGTAGTAGAAAGCCATGAGCGAGTATGAAGAACCTCTGCATTCCTCATGGGAATGAGCCTTGGGGAGCCTGCCTTGTCCACACTCAAATTGCATTGACTTGGTAGAGCTCTGCCAGACATAAGCACAGCCCTGTGTCTGCAAAGCAGCTCTCACCATAAGTTGGAAAAGAAATACACGCTCTAAGGAGTAGCTTTGTTCCTGACACATCCACCATGTCCTTCTCTTCTCTCTTTCCTTCCTTCCTTGTTTCTGTTTATAGGGCAAATGGATGCAAAAGAGCATTTCCTACTGAGTAGTGCTGCCTTGTCTGAGACAGTCAAGGACATGCTGCCCAGAGTAGCCTTTTTTCCTGCTAACAAAAGAAAGTCCGCAAGCGCACTCATATCCATATGGACACTGAGTCTATCAGAGCTCACCTTAGCACCCTCACCGGGTAAATGACTTGGTCCTTTCCATAAGCCTTGACTGCCATGGAGACAGTCTCTGGGGGTTTCAGACACAAAGCTTCATCTACAGACACAAGCCACTCTAAAAGCCCTATGCCAAGTCAGCAGCCCTGTAGAGCTCCACCCCTACTCATTCATCATGTGGTCCCTCTGCCTTCAAATGGCACGTGATTTCCTGAGGGAGGAAAGATTACAAAGCATGTCAGACTCTCAGTAAGCAGAATGGTGGATGTTAGTGGGTCCTGAATCAGTAATTTGGTGGGGTGTGTCCTTCTGGCAAAGACCACAGTACAAGGCTATGTTATAGTCAGGCATCCCTCTTGCCAGGAGATTTGGGCATAATACTGGGTATGCTGGATAGCACTGGAGCTGTTAAGGTAGTGTCCTTCATGAGCAGTAGCAGGCTTTGGAATCATCAGACCTGGTGCTGAGCTCTCTCCTGTTGGCTTTCCACCACCTGGTCAGACCTGAGCAGAAAGCTCAGATCTTCCAAGGCATGGTATGGACACTTGGAGCAACAGTCAAGAAGATGCATGAAAGCAGAAGGCCTGGAGATGCAGTAGGTTTCAGTCCACTTTCCAGTCTACCGCTCAGCTCACTGTGTGGACTTCATTGTAGCTCTCTTCTGCTCAGCTGAGTGAAGGACAGCAGTACCTTCTCCTGCCCAATCCATTGCCTCCTCTCACTGCTGTTACCAGAAAACACCAGAGATACACAAGCGTCAGGGAATCTCTTCTCTGTTATTTTCTCCCTCTGTTTCCAGCAAAGACCTATGGCTCTGTTTCTTGTCACGTTTGGCAGGAAGAATCCAGTGTGTGTTTTGTGTTTAAAAGTCAAAACTGAAAGCATATCCCTCCCTTCCCCTTCCCCAAATCCAGCAGCTGTTGAGTCAGCTGTTTCGCTTTCTCAGCTTAAACATGCAGCAGCATATTCTGGTGAGGGGGCAGAGCAAATAAGCCTCTGGAGTAGACTGACGGGATGAGAAATGGAGAACCAGGACCGTGTTCCTTAAGAGGGAATCTGACACCCTGGGTGCTGGCCAGGGAACTTGCATCTTGACTGTCACAGCATGGATTTGGGCTTTCTAAGTTACTTTGTGCTGGGTGTGTTAAATGCATGGCAGAAGAGGAGTATGTGCACTTTTGGTGGAGGAGAAGTACTGCAGGGAAATACTCTGCTAAACTTGGTGCAGATGGGACCCCATGATCTACCTCCTCCGGAGCTGTGGTGCTTGCTTTTGGCTTTCATGAAGGGACGGAGCCTTGTCTTGCTTATGAAATATAGTCCTCCTATAGCAGCCATGCACTGTGACTCAGTGTGTTCAGTCCTGTTTCCTCCCTCCCAGTCTGCTTTTGCACTCCTCTACAATGGGCAAGGTGAACCTGAGTGCAGCTGTCTCTGTCCCTGGGGATGTGACATTAGCTGGGGTAGGTAACTGCTACGGCTGCATCCCCTTCCTCTTGCTGTGGAGATATTCCCTGGGGGAGCACCTGATTGGTGTAAGAGCATCAGGACATGCTGAGCTTCTCCTCTTCTGTGTCCTGCAAAGGGCTGAGGAAGGCAGCGAGCAAAGAAACCTGGTGTCTGCTGCTCCTCTCCTGCTTCAGGGAGAGTTGGGACTTCAGGGATGGGTCGGAGGAAGCAGAGCCCCACAGCCTCAGCAAGTGCAGCTGAGTGGGTGGAGTGTGGCATGTTGAGAGGGAATTGCCTTTGTTATTTCAACACAAATGAACTCAGAAATTCAGTTTCTGGTGATGTCCTGAACTCTGCCCCCAGTGTCACCAGCACTGCAGCTCTGACAAAACGAACACAGAAGCCTGGCCAAAGAAAAAAACCCTGAAGCCCTCCTCAGCAGCAGTCACAGGCTCACACACAACTTCACACCAGCACCCTCCTTCAGACCCTGGCCTCCAGGTATCTGCTCTGTTTAGACAAGCAACTTGGCTAAATAGTTCCACTGCAGAGCCACCAGCTAACATCATCATACAAGGAACACTGTAGTCCCACCTCGACCTCGACAGGCAGCTAATGAGAGATGGGCAAAAGTGAAGGCAATGCACATGGGCATTCAGCTAAACTGGCATTGGTTCCCAAGCAAACACCTGGACACTTAAAATATTCATCCTGGTTGAAAGCTGCATCAAGGAAGGCAGGAACATTTCTGTCTCTCAGAGCTGGGAGTTTGGGGGGTATCCTGAGGCAGCAGCTTTCATACATGCCTAAGAATGCTCTGTCTGGCATCCATCCACCTGGATTCCTACACATTTGGAAGATGTGTAGAGCTGATAGAGCTGATTTCTTCCCAGAATAACTCTATGAGCAGTGGAGCTGCATGACAAAAGATGATGTTTATATTTTGAAAACATCTTCTTGTGAGGTCTTCTCATTTTCTCTTTCTTTCCTTTTTTTTTTTTGCTTTTTGTTTTTACCTTCACAGTGGTGAGGGCACAGCATGAACCATATGAAGAAGCTGGCGGATCCCAGATAGAAGCTGATGGGAAGGGGAGTATGAGCAGTGAAGTGGATTTTATTAGTGGGAGAGAAAAGCAAATATGGCCAAGAAAGTTAATGCTGGTGACAAATTAAGTCAAGATCAGATGGATCAGCTTCACTGTGTGCTCTAGGCTGAGAGTAATGGGAAATATTCATTTGGGGTCAGTTTGGCAAAGGCCAGGCCATGTGCAAGTCCCTTAGAACAAAGGAGACTGCAGCTCCTTCCCATCCCCTGACCAGTGTGTATACACAAGCTACAATCTTTAAAACCATAGCTATTTCACAGTCTGCTGGCTGCCCACCCAGCCTGCAGCTTCCTAGTACAAAGGGACCTTTCCCAGGAGAGTTCCTGGTCTCAGTACAGCACAAACACCCAGCATCCAGAAAGCAAAACTTTGCTCATTTCAGCTGGCCTGATGAAAGCTCCTTGCTGCTGCTTGAGAAGTCCCGGTGGGCACAGCATAGTGAGCAGTTCCTGGGGCAGTGTCTGGGTGTCTGTGCCCCGCTGACCTTTCTCAAGAGGCAGCATGAGGAGAGGGCATGTGCACAGTCATAGAGAAGAAATAAAGGCTAGAGAGGCAGCATGCCTGCAGGAGCTGGTGTTTCTGTCTCTCCATGGAGAGAGATGCTCAGGGTTTGGGGCTCAGAGGGAGCACAGCTTCTTTGAGTGCAGCTGCCTTTCATACCTAACGCTTGTTCTGGATTGCTGTGACAGAAGCAAGAGGGCTGGACATGGTCCCTTGCTGCCAGCAGTCATATGAACACCCAGAGTGAGTTATAGAACTGCATGCTCTCTCCTCTGGGCTGGCAGAAGGCTTGTGCCTTCACTGGGGCCACCAACGGAGCCCACCTCTTCCTAACTTGACCTTCGCTGTGGTCCTCCCTGAGAACCCTGCAGGGCTTGCTGCTGCAGTGACCTTGCAGCCTTTCCAGCCTTAGCAAGGTTAATATTCATCTCCCACGGGGCAGTTGCTGAGTGACTCCCACAACATGACATGCAATGAAAGCCAGGTCAGAGCAGCTCTGACCCGGCCATCCAGAGCTCAGCTGGCAGAGAAAGACCAAGCCTCCCGTGACTGTGCTGGTGACAGACCCTGACCCTTTGGCACTGGGAACTGAGGAGCTACAGCACTGTATGGCCACCTCCAAGGTCTTTACAACTGTGTCTCTGCTGTTCCTTGAGCAATCTCTTCTTTGCCCAAGGAGAACAAGGCCAGTGCTGTGCCCACTTAAATACTGGCTCATCAAAGCAAAGGGGACTTGGGCTGCTCGTCCCCAGTGCGAGGATCTCCCAGCCCAGGGAGGAAGGGCACACAGCACCCCAGCCATCAGGCTGCTGATGAAGGGAGGCATCCCCGAGCTGCTTGGGCACAACACACTGGGTTCAGAGTAACACCGCTTGGCTGACTGCTTACCTGGCTACTCGCCCAGGAGGCAAAGAGGGAGCCTGCTGCTATAGCAGATGTGGTATATCTAAGGCAGGACCCTGCTGGAGAGAGAGAGAGGAAGAGGGTCACCTGCCGGGTTGTATTTCAGCATTGCACACTGCTTTAGTCTCTTATCCCTTGCTCTGCGGCACACCCCCAGCACAAAGGATTTGACACCAGGTGATTATCTGAAACTGGAGACACACGATGTTGGTGCATCTCTGGTTACAGATATTATACCCAAGCCTTTGCTCTTACTGATCATGAGCATGTTGCCTTGTGGTTTGTTTTTTTTGTTTTCTTACATAATTAATACAGTGAAATGAAAATACTGTCCACATAACTGTGAGGCTGTCCGATGGCCAAACATAACTATTATTCCATTTTAAGGTGACAGTTGCGTCAGGTAGTCTTCACTTTTAATTATTCATGTCTTGAACATGGCATAGCTGAACACATCTGCTTGAGGCTTCTCCGATTATCAGGTATTGTCTGTTTCTGGACCTGAGTTTTCCCCAAGGTTGGAGTAGAAATATTCACCAACTGCCTGAACTACACAGATGTTGCACATCTGTTTGACAGTGTTTACTATTTGCAGGACTCTTTTAAATAAATAATGTTTTCAGTCTGAATGTTTGTCATCTCAATCAAGATAGCTTCCCCAAGCTCTGCTCCTAGAACAGAAGGAGAAAGGAAGAAGCAAGAAAGAAGAAAGGAGGAGCAAAACAAGCAGACAAGAAAAAAAGAAAGATGGAGATGGGAGCCAAACTGAGCTGCACACTATACCATGGTTTATTAACATTTGATTAGCATAATGAATATTCAGCTCCATTATTATCTTATTGTTTCTTGTTGCATAGTATGTTAAGTATGAAAAGTTTCTTCTGTGGTTTTTTTAATTCAAACTTTGGCCCTGGAGAAATTATTTCCCTATATCGGTAGAGTCTAAGACTAAGAATTAGGTAAAAAAAAAAAGGAAAAGGAAAATATGTTGCAAGACTGTTCTTTGCATGTCTCATAAAATCCAAAGCCAAACAGTCTCTGTCATACATCTATAACTTAGAGGGAACTGTTGACCTGGGTATGGTTTTAAAATATGTGTGTGTTCTGAGTCTGTTCTTATCTTTACATGGCAGAAGTGCTACATTTCAATGCGCCAGTATCTAACCCACTGGTTAAATTTATTTTGAAGATTATTTAAGAGGTGGGTACCATCTTGGAGTCTGGCCAACTTCTGTGGCTGAAATGCAGATCAGTAGGAGCGCCCGGGCCCCTCTCAGCCTTGTGATTTGCCCCTGGGGCAGAGCTGGAAAGAGATGCGGGGAATTGCTCCTGAAAGCTCCTGGCTCGCGGGATGGTGGCGGGATGCCATGCGGCACCTCGGTGTGGCCAGGTGGGCTCTCCCCTGGTGCTGCCTGGGGGAGGCCCCCGGCATGGCCTCCCTGCAGCCGGGACCAGCCGTTGTTCAGTAAATCATCCAGACCGAGGGAGGGACGGAGCGGGGAAGGAAGAGGAACTGCAAGCATTGATTTAATTTTTTTAAGTCCTGACACTCCGGCTGGAGGTGGCTAGGGCCCCACGTGGCGACCCTCGGTCTGCGGAAAGTTGTGCCCACAATGGGTCCACCAGCCGCCCACCATTCATGACCCCTGCACAGGGGTCCTCATCCTCTGGGTTTTTTCACGGGAGAGAGGAACCTGCATTGAGTGACGGTGGCCAAACACATCGGCCGCTTAGTGTGGGATTGAGGGGGGTGCATCCCATGCCACTCATCCCTGCTCCCCACCGTTGCCGCAGGCAGGGGAAGTGAGGTCGGAGCCGTGCGCTGGGAATGTCACTGGGCATTTTTCTCTTCAGATCAATGGGCGCTTTTTTTCGGGAGGGAAAAAAAAAGGAGCGGAGGAGCAGCTCGCCAGTGGCAGCCAGAGGGGGCCGCGGGGGCCCGCTGCCAAGGCAAACAAGGAAGCCACCTGATGTGACTGGGGTCAGATAAGAGAGCCGTCACTTCAGGAGCAGGTGCTTCCTGCTCTGCGCGCCCTGCCCGGCCCGCTGCCCGCTGCCCGCTCC